>CM061163.1:11974649-12112149 GCA_030710495.1 Labroides dimidiatus
CCTCCCTGCACGTTTGGTGGGCTTTCGGCCCGGTTGAAGAAAGGGCGAAAAACGGGCCTTTTCGGCCCCGCAAAGTGCCCTTTAAAAAAGGCCCTTTTCCCGGAATTTGGGTCCGAAATCCACTTTTGAGAAAACGCACTGGGGACACTCCCAGGGACCTCCCGGTGACCCCCTGCGAGTATCGGAGCCCTCCCTGCACGTTTGGTGGGCTTTCGGCCCGGTTGAAGAAAGGGCGAAAAACGGGCCTTTTCGGCCCCGCAAAGTGCCCTTTAAAAAAGGCCCTTTTCCCGGAATTTGGGTCCGAAATCCACTTTTGAGAAAACGCACTGGGGACACTCCTAGGGACCTCCCGGTGACCCCCTGCGAGTATCGGAGCCCTCCCTGCACGTTTGGTGGGCTTTCGGCCCGGTCGAAGAAAGGGCGAAAAACGGGCCTTTTCGGCCCCGCAAAGTGCCCTTTAAAAAAGGCCCTTTTCCCGGAATTTGGGTCCGAAATCCACTTTTGAGAAAACGCACTGGGGACACTCCTAGGGACCTCCCGGTGACCCCCTGCGAGTATCGGAGCCCTCCCTGCACGTTTGGTGGGCTTTCGGCCCGGTTGAAGAAAGGGCGAAAAACGGGCCTTTTCGGCCCCGCAAAGTGCCCTTTAAAAAAGGCCCTTTTCCCGGAATTTGGGTCCGAAATCCACTTTTGAGAAAACGCACTGGGGACACTCCTAGGGACCTCCCGGTGACCCCCTGCGAGTATCGGAGCCCTCCCTGCACGTTTGGTGGGCTTTCGGCCCGGTTGAAGAAAGGGCGAAAAACGGGCCTTTTCGGCCCCGCAAAGTGCCCTTTAAAAAAGGCCCTTTTCCCGGAATTTGGGTCCGAAATCCACTTTTGAGAAAACGCACTGGGGACACTCCTAGGGACCTCCCGGTGACCCCCTGCGAGTATCGGAGCCCTCCCTGCACGTTTGGTGGGCTTTCGGCCCGGTTGAAGAAAGGGCGAAAAACGGGCCTTTTCGGCCCCGCAAAGTGCCCTTTAAAAAAGGCCCTTTTCCCGGAATTTGGGTCCGAAATCCACTTTTGAGAAAACGCACTGGGGACACTCCTAGGGACCTCCCGGTGACCCCCTGCGAGTATCGGAGCCCTCCCTGCACGTTTGGTGGGCTTTCGGCCCGGTTGAAGAAAGGGCGAAAAAACGGGCCTTTTCGGCCCCGCAAAGTGCCCTTTAAAAAAGGCCCTTTTCCCGGAATTTGGGTCCGAAATCCACTTTTGAGAAAACGCACTGGGGACACTCCTAGGGACCTCCCGGTGACCCCCTGCGAGTATCGGAGCCCTCCCTGCACGTTTGGTGGGCTTTCGGCCCGGTTGAAGAAAGGGCGAAAAACGGGCCTTTTCGGCCCCGCAAAGTGCCCTTTAAAAAAGGCCCTTTTCCCGGAATTTGGGTCCGAAATCCACTTTTGAGAAAACGCACTGGGGACACTCCTAGGGACCTCCCGGTGACCCCCTGCGAGTATCGGAGCCCTCCCTGCACGTTTGGTGGGCTTTCGGCCCGGTTGAAGAAAGGGCGAAAAACGGGCCTTTTCGGCCCCGCAAAGTGCCCTTTAAAAAAGGCCCTTTTCCCGGAATTTGGGTCCGAAATCCACTTTTGAGAAAACGCACTGGGGACACTCCTAGGGACCTCCCGGTGACCCCCTGCGAGTATCGGAGCCCTCCCTGCACGTTTGGTGGGCTTTCGGCCCGGTTGAAGAAAGGGCGAAAAACGGGCCTTTTCGGCCCCGCAAAGTGCCCTTTAAAAAAGGCCCTTTTCCCGGAATTTGGGTCCGAAATCCACTTTTGAGAAAACGCACTGGGGACACTCCTAGGGACCTCCCGGTGACCCCCTGCGAGTATCGGAGCCCTCCCTGCACGTTTGGTGGGCTTTCGGCCCGGTTGAAGAAAGGGCGAAAAACGGGCCTTTTCGGCCCCGCAAAGTGCCCTTTAAAAAAGGCCCTTTTCCCGGAATTTGGGTCCGAAATCCACTTTTGAGAAAACGCACTGGGGACACTCCTAGGGACCTCCCGGTGACCCCCTGCGAGTATCGGAGCCCTCCCTGCACGTTTGGTGGGCTTTCGGCCCGGTTGAAGAAAGGGCGAAAAACGGGCCTTTTCGGCCCCGCAAAGTGCCCTTTAAAAAAGGCCCTTTTCCCGGAATTTGGGTCCGAAATCCACTTTTGAGAAAACGCACTGGGGACACTCCTAGGGACCTCCCGGTGACCCCCTGCGAGTATCGGAGCCCTCCCTGCACGTTTGGTGGGCTTTCGGCCCGGTTGAAGAAAGGGCGAAAAACGGGCCTTTTCGGCCCCGCAAAGTGCCCTTTAAAAAAGGCCCTTTTCCCGGAATTTGGGTCCGAAATCCACTTTTGAGAAAACGCACTGGGGACACTCCTAGGGACCTCCCGGTGACCCCCTGCGAGTATCGGAGCCCTCCCTGCACGTTTGGTGGGCTTTCGGCCCGGTTGAAGAAAGGGCGAAAAACGGGCCTTTTCGGCCCCGCAAAGTGCCCTTTAAAAAAGGCCCTTTTCCCGGAATTTGGGTCCGAAATCCACTTTTGAGAAAACGCACTGGGGACACTCCTAGGGACCTCCCGGTGACCCCCTGCGAGTATCGGAGCCCTCCCTGCACGTTTGGTGGGCTTTCGGCCCGGTTGAAGAAAGGGCGAAAAACGGGCCTTTTCGGCCCCGCAAAGTGCCCTTTAAAAAAGGCCCTTTTCCCGGAATTTGGGTCCGAAATCCACTTTTGAGAAAACGCACTGGGGACACTCCTAGGGACCTCCCGGTGACCCCCTGCGAGTATCGGAGCCCTCCCTGCACGTTTGGTGGGCTTTCGGCCCGGTTGAAGAAAGGGCGAAAAACGGGCCTTTTCGGCCCCGCAAAGTGCCCTTTAAAAAAGGCCCTTTTCCCGGAATTTGGGTCCGAAATCCACTTTTGAGAAAACGCACTGGGGACACTCCTAGGGACCTCCCGGTGACCCCCTGCGAGTATCGGAGCCCTCCCTGCACGTTTGGTGGGCTTTCGGCCCGGTTGAAGAAAGGGCGAAAAACGGGCCTTTTCGGCCCCGCAAAGTGCCCTTTAAAAAAGGCCCTTTTCCCGGAATTTGGGTCCGAAATCCACTTTTGAGAAAACGCACTGGGGACACTCCTAGGGACCTCCCGGTGACCCCCTGCGAGTATCGGAGCCCTCCCTGCACGTTTGGTGGGCTTTCGGCCCGGTTGAAGAAAGGGCGAAAAACGGGCCTTTTCGGCCCCGCAAAGTGCCCTTTAAAAAAGCCCTTTTCCCGGAATTTGGGTCCGAAATCCACTTTTGAGAAAACGCACTGGGGACACTCCTAGGGACCTCCCGGTGACCCCCTGCGAGTATCGGAGCCCTCCCTGCACGTTTGGTGGGCTTTCGGCCCGGTCGAAGGAAGGGCGAAAAACGGGCCTTTTCGGCCCCGCAAAGTGCCCTTTAAAAAAGGCCCTTTTCCCGGAATTTGGGTCCGAAATCCACTTTTGAGAAAACGCACTGGGGACACTCCTAGGGACCTCCCGGTGACCCCCTGCGAGTATCGGAGCCCTCCCTGCACGTTTGGTGGGCTTTCGGCCCGGTCGAAGAAAGGGCGAAAAACGGGCCTTTTCGGCCCCGCAAAGTGCCCTTTAAAAAAGGCCCTTTTCCCGGAATTTGGGTCCGAAATCCACTTTTGAGAAAACGCACTGGGGACACTCCTAGGGACCTCCCGGTGACCCCCTGCGAGTATCGGAGCCCTCCCTGCACGTTTGGTGGGCTTTCGGCCCGGTTGAAGAAAGGGCGAAAAACGGGCCTTTTCGGCCCCGCAAAGTGCCCTTTAAAAAAGGCCCTTTTCCCGGAATTTGGGTCCGAAATCCACTTTTGAGAAAACGCACTGGGGACACTCCTAGGGACCTCCCGGTGACCCCCTGCGAGTATCGGAGCCCTCCCTGCACGTTTGGTGGGCTTTCGGCCCGGTTGAAGAAAGGGCGAAAAAAGGGCCTTTTCGGCCCCGCAAAGTGCCCTTTAAAAAAGGCCCTTTTCCCGGAATTTGGGTCCGAAATCCACTTTTGAGAAAACGCACTGGGGACACTCCTAGGGACCTCCCGGTGACCCCCTGCGAGTATCGGAGCCCTCCCTGCACGTTTGGTGGGCTTTCGGCCCGGTTGAAGAAAGGGCGAAAAACGGGCCTTTTCGGCCCCGCAAAGTGCCCTTTAAAAAAGGCCCTTTTCCCGGAATTTGGGTCCGAAATCCACTTTTGAGAAAACGCACTGGGGACACTCCTAGGGACCTCCCGGTGACCCCCTGCGAGTATCGGAGCCCTCCCTGCACGTTTGGTGGGCTTTCGGCCCGGTTGAAGAAAGGGCGAAAAACGGGCCTTTTCGGCCCCGCAAAGTGCCCTTTAAAAAAGGCCCTTTTCCCGGAATTTGGGTCCGAAATCCACTTTTGAGAAAACGCACTGGGGACACTCCTAGGGACCTCCCGGTGACCCCCTGCGAGTATCGGAGCCCTCCCTGCACGTTTGGTGGGCTTTCGGCCCGGTTGAAGAAAGGGCGAAAAACGGGCCTTTTCGGCCCCGCAAAGTGCCCTTTAAAAAAGGCCCTTTTCCCGGAATTTGGGTCCGAAATCCACTTTGAGAAAACGCACTGGGGACACTCCTAGGGACCTCCCGGTGACCCCCTGCGAGTATCGGAGCCCTCCCTGCACGTTTGGTGGGCTTTCGGCCCGGTTGAAGAAAGGGCGAAAAACGGGCCTTTTCGGCCCCGCAAAGTGCCCTTTAAAAAAGGCCCTTTTCCCGGAATTTGGGTCCGAAATCCACTTTTGAGAAAACGCACTGGGGACACTCCTAGGGACCTCCCGGTGACCCCCTGCGAGTATCGGAGCCCTCCCTGCACGTTTGGTGGGCTTTCGGCCCGGTTGAAGAAAGGGCGAAAAACGGGCCTTTTCGGCCCCGCAAAGTGCCCTTTAAAAAAGGCCCTTTTCCCGGAATTTGGGTCCGAAATCCACTTTTGAGAAAACGCACTGGGGACACTCCTAGGGACCTCCCGGTGACCCCCTGCGAGTATCGGAGCCCTCCCTGCACGTTTGGTGGGCTTTCGGCCCGGTCGAAGGAAGGGCGAAAAACGGGCCTTTTCGGCCCCGCAAAGTGCCCTTTAAAAAAGGCCCTTTTCCCGGAATTTGGGTCCGAAATCCACTTTTGAGAAAACGCACTGGGGACACTCCTAGGGACCTCCCGGTGACCCCCTGCGAGTATCGGAGCCCTCCCTGCACGTTTGGTGGGCTTTCGGCCCGGTCGAAGAAAGGGCGAAAAACGGGCCTTTTCGGCCCCGCAAAGTGCCCTTTAAAAAAGGCCCTTTTCCCGGAATTTGGGTCCGAAATCCACTTTTGAGAAAACGCACTGGGGACACTCCTAGGGACCTCCCGGTGACCCCCTGCGAGTATCGGAGCCCTCCCTGCACGTTTGGTGGGCTTTCGGCCCGGTTGAAGAAAGGCCGAAAAACGGGCCTTTTCGGCCCCGCAAAGTGCCCTTTAAAAAAGGCCCTTTTCCCGGAATTTGGGTCCGAAATCCACTTTTGAGAAAACGCACTGGGGACACTCCTAGGGACCTCCCGGTGACCCCCTGCGAGTATCGGAGCCCTCCCTGCACGTTTGGTGGGCTTTCGGCCCGGTTGAAGATAGGGCGAAAAACGGGCCTTTTCGGCCCCGCAAAGTGCCCTTTAAAAAAGGCCCTTTTCCCGGAATTTGGGTCCGAAATCCACTTTTGAGAAAACGCACTGGGGACACTCCTAGGGACCTCCCGGTGACCCCCTGCGAGTATCGGAGCCCTCCCTGCACGTTTGGTGGGCTTTCGGCCCGGTCGAAGAAAGGGCGAAAAACGGGCCTTTTCGGCCCCGCAAAGTGCCCTTTAAAAAAGGCCCTTTTCCCGGAATTTGGGTCCGAAATCCACTTTTGAGAAAACGCACTGGGGACACTCCTAGGGACCTCCCGGTGACCCCCTGCGAGTATCGGAGCCCTCCCTGCACGTTTGGTGGGCTTTCGGCCCGGTTGAAGAAAGGGCGAAAAACGGGCCTTTTCGGCCCCGCAAAGTGCCCTTTAAAAAAGGCCCTTTTCCCGGAATTTGGGTCCGAAATCCACTTTTGAGAAAACACACTGGGGACACTCCTAGGGACCTCCCGGTGACCCCCTGCGAGTATCGGAGCCCTCCCTGCACGTTTGGTGGGCTTTCGGCCCGGTTGAAGAAAGGGCGAAAAAACGGGCCTTTTCGGCCCCGCAAAGTGCCCTTTAAAAAAGGCCCTTTTCCCGGAATTTGGGTCCGAAATCCACTTTTGAGAAAACGCACTGGGGACATTCCTAGGGACCTGACGCTGACCACCTGCGAGTATCGGAGCCCTCCCTGCACGTTTTGTGGGCTTTGTACACATTTGAAGAAAGGGCGAAAAACGGGCCTTTTTGGCCCCGCAAAGTGCCCTTTAAAAAAGGCCCTTTTCCCGGAATTTGGGTCCGAAATCCACTTTTGAGAAAACGCACTGGGGACACTCCTAGGGACCTCCCGGTGACCCCCTGCGAGTATCGGAGCCCTCCCTGCACGTTTGGTGGGCTTTCGGCCTGGTTGAAGAAAAGGCGAAAAACGGGCCTTTTCGGCCCCGCAAAGTGCCCTTTAAAAAAGGCCCTTTTCCCGGAATTTGGGTCCGAAATCCACTTTTGAGAAAACGCACTGGGGACACTCCTAGGGACCTCCCGGTGACCCCCTGCGAGTATCGGAGCCCTCCCTGCACGTTTGGTGGGCTTTCGGCCCGGTCGAAGAAAGGGCGAAAAACGGGCCTTTTTGGCCCCGCAAAGTGCCCTTTAAAAAAGGCCCTTTTCCCGGAATTTGGGTCCTAAATCCACTTTTGAGAAAACGCACTGGGGACACTCCTGGGGACCTCCCGGTGACCCCCTGCGAGTATCGGAGCCCTTCCTGCACGTTTGGTGGGCTTTCGGCCCGGTCGAAAAAAAGGGCGAAAAACGGGCCTTTTCGGCCCCGCAAAGTGCCCTTTAAAAAAGGCCCTTTTCCCGGAATTTGGGTCCGAAATCCACTTTTGAGAAAACGCACTGGGGACACTCCTGGGGACCTGACGCTGACCACCTGCGAGTATCGGAGCCCTCCCTGCACGTTTTGTGGGCTTTGTACACATTTGAAGAAAGGGCGAAAAACGGGCCTTTTTGGCCCCGCAAAGTGCCCTTTAAAAAAGGCCCTTTTCCCGGAATTTGGGTCCGAAATCCACTTTTGAGAAAACGCACTGGGGACACTCCTAGGGACCTCCCGGTGACCCCCTGCGAGTATCGGAGCCCTCCCTGCACGTTTGGTGGGCTTTCGGCCCGGTTGAAGAAAGGGCGAAAAACGGGCCTTTTCGGCCCCGCAAAGTGCCCTTTAAAAAAGGCCCTTTTCCCGGAATTTGGGTCCGAAATCCACTTTTGAGAAAACGCACTGGGGACACTCCTAGGGACCTCCCGGTGACCCCCTGCGAGTATCGGAGCCCTCCCTGCACGTTTGGTGGGCTTTCGGCCCGGTTGAAGAAAGGGCGAAAAACGGGCCTTTTCGGCCCCGCAAAGTGCCCTTTAAAAAAGGCCCTTTTCCCGGAATTTGGGTCCGAAATCCACTTTTGAGAAAACGCACTGGGGACACTCCTAGGGACCTCCCGGTGACCCCCTGCGAGTATCAGAGCCCTCCCTGCACGTTTGGTGGGCTTTCGGCCCGGTCGAAGGAAGGGCGAAAAACGGGCCTTTTCGGCCCCGCAAAGTGCCCTTTAAAAAAGGCCCTTTTCCCGGAATTTGGGTCCGAAATCCACTTTTGAGAAAACGCACTGGGGACACTCCTAGGGACCTCCCGGTGACCCCCTGCGAGTATCGGAGCCCTCCCTGCACGTTTGGTGGGCTTTCGGCCCGGTTGAAGAAAGGGCGAAAAAACGGGCCTTTTCGGCCCCGCAAAGTGCCCTTTAAAAAAGGCCCTTTTCCCGGAATTTGGGTCCGAAATCCACTTTTGAGAAAACGCACTGGGGACACTCCTAGGGACCTCCCGGTGACCCCCTGCGAGTATCGGAGCCCTCCCTGCACGTTTGGTGGGCTTTCGGCCCGGTTGAAGAAAGGGCGAAAAACGGGCCTTTTCGGCCCCGCAAAGTGCCCTTTAAAAAAGGCCCTTTTCCCGGAATTTGGGTCCGAAATCCACTTTTGAGAAAACGCACTGGGGACACTCCTAGGGACCTCCCGGTGACCCCCTGCGAGTATCGGAGCCCTCCCTGCACGTTTGGTGGGCTTTCGGCCCGGTTGAAGAAAGGGCGAAAAACGGGCCTTTTCGGCCCCGCAAAGTGCCCTTTAAAAAAGGCCCTTTTCCCGGAATTTGGGTCCGAAATCCACTTTTGAGAAAACGCACTGGGGACACTCCTAGGGACCTCCCGGTGACCCCCTGCGAGTATCGGAGCCCTCCCTGCACGTTTGGTGGGCTTTCGGCCCGGTCGAAGAAAGGGCGAAAAACGGGCCTTTTCGGCCCCGCAAAGTGCCCTTTAAAAAAGGCCCTTTTCCCGGAATTTGGGTCCGAAATCCACTTTTGAGAAAACGCACTGGGGACACTCCTAGGGACCTCCCGGTGACCCCCTGCGAGTATCGGAGCCCTCCCTGCACGTTTGGTGGGCTTTCGGCCCGGTCGAAGAAAGGGCGAAAAACGGGCCTTTTCGGCCCCGCAAAGTGCCCTTTAAAAAAGGCCCTTTTCCCGGAATTTGGGTCCGAAATCCACTTTTGAGAAAACGCACTGGGGACACTCCTAGGGACCTCCCGGTGACCCCCTGCGAGTATCGGAGCCCTCCCTGCACGTTTGGTGGGCTTTCGGCCCGGTTGAAGAAAGGGCGAAAAACGGGCCTTTTCGGCCCCGCAAAGTGCCCTTTAAAAAAGGCCCTTTTCCCGGAATTTGGGTCCGAAATCCACTTTTGAGAAAACGCACTGGGGACACTCCTAGGGACCTCCCGGTGACCCCCTGCGAGTATCGGAGCCCTCCCTGCACGTTTGGTGGGCTTTCGGCCCGGTTGAAGAAAGGGCGAAAAACGGGCCTTTTCGGCCCCGCAAAGTGCCCTTTAAAAAAGGCCCTTTTCCCGGAATTTGGGTCCGAAATCCACTTTTGAGAAAACGCACTGGGGACACTCCTAGGGACCTCCCGGTGACCCCCTGCGAGTATCGGAGCCCTTCCTGCACGTTTGGTGGGCTTTCGGCCCGGTTGAAGAAAGGGCGAAAAACGGGCCTTTTCGGCCCCGCAAAGTGCCCTTTAAAAAAGGCCCTTTTCCCGGAATTTGGGTCCGAAATCCACTTTTGAGAAAACGCACTGGGGACACTCCTAGGGACCTCCCGGTGACCCCCTGCGAGTATCGGAGCCCTCCCTGCACGTTTGGTGGGCTTTCGGCCCGGTCGAAGAAAGGGCGAAAAAACGGGCCTTTTCGGCCCCGCAAAGTGCCCTTTAAAAAAGGCCCTTTTCCCGGAATTTGGGTCCGAAATCCACTTTTGAGAAAACGCACTGGGGACACTCCTAGGGACCTCCCGGTGACCCCCTGCGAGTATCGGAGCCCTCCCTGCACGTTTGGTGGGCTTTCGGCCCGGTTGAAGAAAGGGCGAAAAACGGGCCTTTTCGGCCCCGCAAAGTGCCCTTTAAAAAAGGCCCTTTTCCCGGAATTTGGGTCCGAAATCCACTTTTGAGAAAACGCACTGGGGACACTCCTAGGGACCTCCCGGTGACCCCCTGCGAGTATCGGAGCCCTCCCTGCACGTTTGGTGGGCTTTCGGCCCGGTTGAAGAAAGGGCGAAAAACGGGCCTTCTCGGCCCCGCAAAGTGCCCTTTAAAAAAGGCCCTTTTCCCGGAATTTGGGTCCGAAATCCACTTTTGAGAAAACGCACTGGGGACACTCCTAGGGACCTCCCGGTGACCCCCTGCGAGTATCGGAGCCCTTCCTGCACGTTTGGTGGGCTTTCGGCCCGGTTGAAGAAAGGGCGAAAAACGGGCCTTTTCGGCCCCGCAAAGTGCCCTTTAAAAAAGGCCCTTTTCCCGGAATTTGGGTCCGAAATCCACTTTTGAGAAAACGCACTGGGGACACTCCTAGGGACCTCCCGGTGACCCCCTGCGAGTATCGGAGCCCTCCCTGCACGTTTGGTGGGCTTTCGGCCCGGTTGAAGAAAGGGCGAAAAACGGGCCTTTTCGGCCCCGCAAAGTGCCCTTTAAAAAAGGCCCTTTTCCCGGAATTTGGGTCCGAAATCCACTTTTGAGAAAACGCACTGGGGACACTCCTAGGGACCTCCCGGTGACCCCCTGCGAGTATCGGAGCCCTCCCTGCACGTTTGGTGGGCTTTCGGCCCGGTTGAAGAAAGGGCGAAAAACGGGCCTTTTCGGCCCCGCAAAGTGCCCTTTAAAAAAGGCCCTTTTCCCGGAATTTGGGTCCGAAATCCACTTTTGAGAAAACGCACTGGGGACACTCCTAGGGACCTCCCGGTGACCCCCTGCGAGTATCGGAGCCCTCCCTGCACGTTTGGTGGGCTTTCGGCCCGGTTGAAGAAAGGGCGAAAAAACGGGCCTTTTCGGCCCCGCAAAGTGCCCTTTAAAAAAGGCCCTTTTCCCGGAATTTGGGTCCGAAATCCACTTTTGAGAAAACGCACTGGGGACACTCCTAGGGACCTCCCGGTGACCCCCTGCGAGTATCGGAGCCCTCCCTGCACGTTTGGTGGGCTTTCGGCCCGGTCGAAGAAAGGGCGAAAAACGGGCCTTTTCGGCCCCGCAAAGTGCCCTTTAAAAAAGGCCCTTTTCCCGGAATTTGGGTCCGAAATCCACTTTTGAGAAAACGCACTGGGGACACTCCTAGGGACCTCCCGGTGACCCCCTGCGAGTATCGGAGCCCTCCCTGCATGTTTGGTGGGCTTTCGGCCCGGTCGAAGAAAGGGCGAAAAACAGGCCTTTTCGGCCCCGCAAAGTGCCCTTTAAAAAAGGCCCTTTTCCCGGAATTTGGGTCCGAAATCCACTTTTGAGAAAACGCACTGGGGACACTCCTGGGGACCTCCCGGTGACCCCCTGCGAGTATCGTAGCCCTTCCTGCAAGTTTGGTGGTCTTTCGGCCCGGTCGAAAAAAGGGCGAAAAAACGGGCCTTTTCGGCCCCGCAAAGTGCCCTTTAAAAATGGCCCTTTTCCCGGAATTTGGGTCCGAAATCCACTTTTGAGAAAACGCGCTGGGGACACTCCTGGGGACCTCCCGGTGACCCCCTGCGAGTATCGGAGCCCTCCCTGCACGTTTGGTGGGCTTTCGGCCCGGTTGAAGAAAGGCCGAAAAAACGGGCCTTTTCGGCCCCGCAAAGTGCCCTTTAAAAAAGGCCCTTTTCCCGGAATTTGGGTCCGAAATCCACTTTTGAGAAAACGTACTGGGGACATTCCTAGGGACCTGACGCTGACCACCTGCGAGTATCGGAGCCCTCCCTGCACGTTTTGTGGGCTTTTTACACATTTGAAGAAAGGGCGAAAAACGGGCCTTTTTGGCCCCGCAAAGTGCCCTTTAAAAAAGGCCCTTGTCCCGGAATTTGGGTCCGAAATCCACTTTTGAGAAAACGCACTGGGGACACTCCTAGGGACCTCCCGGTGACCCCCTGCGAGTATCGGAGCCCTCCCTGCACGTTTGGTGGGCTTTCGGCCCGGTTGAAGAAAGGGCGAAAAACGGGCCTTTTCGGCCCCGCAACGTGCCCTTTAAAAAAGGCCCTTTTCCCGGAATTTGGGTCCGAAATCCACTTTTGAGAAAACGCACTGGGGACACTCCTAGGGACCTCCCGGTGACCCCCTGCGAGTATCGGAGCCCTCCCTGCATGTTTGGTGGGCTTTCGGCCCGGTCGAAGAAAGGGCGAAAAACAGGCCTTTTCGGCCCCGCAAAGTGCCCTTTAAAAAAGGCCCTTTTCCCAGAATTTGGGTCCGAAATCCACTTTTGAGAAAACGCACTGGGGACACTCCTGGGGACCTCCCGGTGACCCCCTGCGAGTATCGTAGCCCTTCCTGCAAGTTTGGTGGTCTTTCGGCCCGGTCGAAAAAAGGGCGAAAAACGGGCCTTTTCGGCCCCGCAAAGTGCCCTTTAAAAATGGCCCTTTTCCCGGAATTTGGGTCCGAAATCCACTTTTGAGAAAACGCACTGGGGACATTCCTAGGGACCTGACGCTGACCACCTGCGAGTATCGGAGCCCTCCCTGCACGTTTTGTGGGCTTTGTACACATTTGAAGAAAGGGCGAAAAACGGGCCTTTTTGGCCCCGCAAAGTGCCCTTTAAAAAAGGCCCTTTTCCCGGAATTTGGGTCCGAAATCCACTTTTGAGAAAACGCACTGGGTACACTCCTAGGGACCTCCCGGTGACCCCCTGCGAGTATCGGAGCCCTCCCTGCACGTTTGGTGGGCTTTCGGCCTGGTTGAAGAAAAGGCGAAAAACGGGCCTTTTCGGCCCCGCAAAGTGCCCTTTAAAAAAGGCCCTTTTCCCGGAATTTGGGTCCGAAATCCACTTTTGAGAAAACGCACTGGGGACACTCCTAGGGACCTCCCGGTGACCCCCTGCGAGTATCGGAGCCCTCCCTGCACGTTTGGTGGGCTTTCGGCCCGGTTGAAGAAAGGGCGAAAAACGGGCCTTTTCGGCCCCGCAAAGTGCCCTTTAAAAAAGGCCCTCTTCCCGGAATTTGGGTCCGAAATCCACTTTTGAGAAAACGCACTGGGGACACTCCTAGGGACCTGACGCTGACCCCCTGCGAGTATCGGAGCCCTCCCTGCATGTTTGGTGGGCTTTCGGCCCGGTCGAAGAAAGGGCGAAAAACGGGCCTTTTCGGCCCCGCAAAGTGCCCTTTAAAAAAGGCCCTTTTCCCGGAATTTGGGTCCGAAATCCACTTTTGAGAAAACGCACTGGGGACACTCCTAGGGACCTCCCGGTGACCCCCTGCGAGTATCGGAGCCCTCCCTGCATGTTTGGTGGGCTTTCGGCCCAATTGAAGAAAGGGCGAAAAACGGGCCTTTTCGGCCCTGCAAAGTGCCCTTTAAAAAAGGCCCTTTTCCCGGAATTTGGGTCCGAAATCCACTTTTGAGAAAACGCACTGGGGACACTCCTAGGGACCTCCCGGTGACCCCCTGCGAGTATCAGAGCCCTCCCTGCATGTTTTGTGGGCTTTCGGCCCAATTGAAGAAAGGGCGAAAAACAGGCCTTCTCGGCCCCGCAAAGTGCCCTGTAAAAAAGGATGTTTTTCCGGAATTTGGGTCCGAAATCAACTTTTGAGAAAACGCACTGGGGACACTCCTAGGGACCTCCCGGTGACCCCCTGCGAGTATCGGAGCACTCCCTGCACGTTTGGTGGGCTTTCGGCCCGGTTGAAGAAAGGGCGAAAAACGGCCTTTTTGGCCCCGCAAAGTGCCCTTTAAAAAAGGCCCTTTTCCCGGAATTTGGGTCCGAAATCCACTTTTGAGAAAACGCACTGGGGACACTCCTAGGGACCTCCCGGTGACCCCCTGCGAGTATCGGAGCCCTCCCTGCACGTTTGGTGGGCTTTTGGTCCAATTGAAGAAAGGGCGAAAAACGGGCCTTTTCGGCCCCGCAAAGTGCCCTTTAAAAAAGGCTGTTTTTCCGGAATTGGGGTCCAAAATCAACTTTTGAGAAAACGCACTGGGGACACTCCCAGGGACAATGCTAGGGACCTGACCGTGACCCCCTGCGAGTATCGGAGCCCTCCCTGCACGTTTTGTGGGTTTTGGGCTTGATTGAACAAAGAGTAAAAGAGGCCCTTTTTTGCCCTGCAAAATGGCCTCTGAAAAAGGCCTTTTTTCTGGAATTTGGATCCGAAATCAAGTTTTGAGAAAACGCACTGGGGACGCTTCTAGGGACCTCACGTGACCCCCTGTGAGAGTCTGAGCCCTCTCTGAACAAGGATACCCCTTCCTGCAGGGGGTTATCGTGTAGTCCCATTGATTGTCCCCAGTTTTTTATCATGTAAAGCTTTGATTTACTTTTTATAAGTGGTTTTATTGTACAGTATTTAACATTTTTTATTGGTTCCCCATGGGAGAAATTTTGATGTCACAGCAGCAAAAATGCAAAATAGTAATAGAAACAGAATAGTCATAGAAATTTAAGATAAAACTTTGAAAGTAGTATAAGCAAATCGAAAACTTACAGTTTTATAGATGCATCAAGTTGTGAGTCTAGGTTTGTTGTGATATGTTATAGAGTCCTATTGCAGTTTTGAGGAATGACCTACGGTCGCGCTACTTTTTTCTGGCTGGGTTTCTCAGTCTGCTGTTGAAGGAGCTGCTTAAGGTCCCCTGATGATGCCTGTGTATCAGAGGGATTGTCCGTCATGGATGCAAAATTTGCGAGTGTCCTGCTCTCACCCACCTTCTCTCAAGAGTCTAAGAAGCAGGAACATTCAGTTAAATTAAAAAAAAAAAAAAAAAAAGCAAAAAATGCGCTAATTGTTCCATGAAAACGATTCACAGCTTTTGTCGCAATAACTGAAAATAAAACAGTGAAGTAAATCTTAAAAGTCTGATCGTAATGATCCCTTAGAAGACACGCAGTCGTCACTTTTGTCCCTCGGTCCTCTCCGTAGTCGGAGCTTGTTTTCTGTAGGCGGTCCATGCGGTGTTCACCGGAATGTTGAGCTTTAAGAATCTTATTATCTGCGTTTACTGACATCAACTCTTGGACTACTGAGAGTACTCCACTCACTCTGAGGACAGGTATGTTTTAACCTCTGCCTGTCATGATTATTATCCATGAAAAACATCCAATCGTCTACGTAGACCACGAGCTAATTAGCCTCCCTGCTAACATCCATGTTAATGTTGTCTTTAAAGTATAACAAAAATATATAAAATATTATAAAATCGTAACATTTCTACTTTTATGAAAAACGTTGTGTGGGAACAGCAAGGCAGTTTTGTTTTAGTTTTTCGAAAAGTTAGGGCTCCGATGGCTCCTGTATGAGCTGTGCTAGTGTGTGCTAACTGCAGTTAGCCGCATCGTTACGTAACAGTCGGTTAACCTGGAGGAAAGGGGACCCCTGTGGAACAGGAAACACGCCCGCTGATATGTAGCCAACCTGCTGTCAGGTCACGAGATTGCCGACAGGTCACCAACCTGTTGTCAGGTAACTAGCCAGCTGATGGGTAACCAATCTGCTGACGTCAAATCATAGACAAACCAGTTTAACAGATTTAAATCATTAGGCAGTAAAAAGGCGACCTGTGGTTCAAGGTAAAAATATTATTACGGATTGGGTTCACACTGAGCATGCTGATGAACTGATGAAAAAAAAAAAAAAAAACTCCTCTAAGAAGTCATTCTGTTTGAAGTCAGAAACTACATGCGACAGAGTCAGTGCTCTGTTTCTCTGAGAAAAGTCTTACAAATTTAATCTCAGAGTTTTACTTTCCAGAGCTAAAGAAAGGCTCTTAACACCTTTGACGATTTTTTAATTACATTATTGATAAGTTTAGCTTTTAAGTTTGGTATTTAAGATGTTTTACGAATTAAGCCTGAACTGGTTTTCTCAAGAAAGCAGTTTAAACCCAAAGTAACTACACACACACTGTTTCCCTACAGCTTGAGTTCACACAGATAAACAATCTCAAACAGGTCCAACAGGTGTGTCACACTCCTCTCCTAAAATCAACACGTTCAGGTTTGTAACCTGAGGGTCAGATATTTTAAAAAAGGTTCATACGGACAGTCAAAGGCTTCACATGATCTGAGCTCTAATATCACTCTCAAGAAAAAAAATCTCAGCCAAACTATCCTTTCTGTGTTTTCAGGAACAATGGCCGACAAAGCACCACCTGTGGCCACGGAGGCGGTTCTGAAGCGTAGCTGCAAGCTCCCTGACGACACCCCGATGATTAGAGGCTATGACTTTAACCAAGGCGTGGACCACCGGGCTATCCTGAAGACCTACCTGACTACAGGTTTCCAAGCCAGCAGGCTGGGTCTAGCCATCCAAGAGATCAACCACATGGTGAGAGGATGGGCTCTGAGTCGTCAGGCCTGCCACCCACACCGTGTTTACAGCCATCCTCTCATCTCTGTAGCACAGTTTTTAATTATTCACAGCATGGGGAATATAATAAAGTCAGAAAACATAGAAACCGCAGAATAATAATCAGCACAGGCAATGGGGCAGGATTGAACTTTAAATAATAAGAGATAAAATATTAAAAACAAAAAGAAATGTGAAATCATAGAGACTGAAAGTAACTATGTAAAGGTCCTAGTGATGGTGCTATGTCCCCCAAGCAAAGCTGAAATACTCATGGACATATTGTGGTTACTACAACAGTCTTACTGAGACTATATCTGTTTGTGTTTGTTTATCTTATGTTGAAATTGTCCTCTCACAGATTGAGAAGCGTCTTGAGTCACAGGAAGCAGGAGAAGATGCAGATTATATCGGCGGAGTGGAGACAAAACTGGGCTGCACCATTTTCCTGGGATACACCTCCAACCTCATCAGCTCAGGGATCAGAGAAAGCATCTGCTACCTGGCCCAGCACAAAATGGTACGCATCCTATTCCAGAGGTCACAGTTAGGGGGAGGGGCCTGATTTCAGTGACAAAGGTCACAGTTAGGGAGCAGGGCTTGATTTCAGTAACTGTCTCTGCTTGTCTATGTCAGGTGGATGTGTTGGTGACCACAGCTGGAGGCATCGAGGAGGACATCATCAAGTGTCTTGCTAATGCGTACTTGGGAGACTTTAACCTGCCGGGTAAAGAGCTCCGTCAGAAAGGCATCAACAGGTGAGTAAGACCGATCCTCATATCTGTCACCTCGTCTCCTCAGAGTGACTCTGGAAAAATCTGTACCACTGCTTCATCATCTCTTAACTCATTGACTGCCAGCACTTTGACTTGGCTTTCAAGATCCACAGGTACCGTGTTCTGTGCCTAAACACTGAAACTATCAAAAAAAGTCAACTCTCTTTTTATCTTTTTCTGTGTTTTTTAGTATTCAGCAGTAGAATATGAGCTGGTTTCACCAAAAACACATTTTCGACCAAAAAGTGGAGGAAATTAGCTTCTTTAAATAGCACTCATCTCTGAAGCTCAGTCCTTTGGTCTTCTCTTATCACGGCACCCTCTCTCTGAAATACTGTGACACGTACTATGTTTGAGTGTGAGCTGCCTGAACTTTTCTGTCTTTCAACGTCTCGCCATGTCTCAGTCATCTTGCATCTTCTTCTCATAACTGCTGATCTCTCATCCAGAGAGCAGGGCTGCCCCCTACTATAGTTTACAAGCCCAATATTGATAGACCAGCTCTACTAGACCGTCCCCCGGCCTGCCCTGTTGAACAATATAACTGATGTCTATAGACATCATTGGCAGTTGATGAATTTACCAACTCCTTGCTTTAACTTTGCTCAGCTCTTAGGAATTATACACTGTTTGCTTTGCCTACAGGTGGTACTAACACCCACACAAATAGAAGGAATGCCATGGCTGATAAGAATGAAAGATAAATGTTTGATACTATGAAATGTCTAATAGGAACATTTTCTTTAAATATGTGTAACTGTCTGCTATATCGTCATAATGGAGAACAAAAAACTATCAAAGGATCTCCATGAGGATAGAAATGGCCTAAGCTTGTTCATTCAGAAATTTTAGACATTTAGTTCCTGTAACCCGGCCTGAACCCTCGATCTAGATAGTCCAGATAATTGGTTCAAATTTGTCTGAATATTTTTGGAAAGATTAAACACAAACTGGAAGATTACCTGATCCAATCTGATGTTTTCAATCTGAACAGATCACAGCCTCTCTCTCTCTCTCTCTCTCTCTCTCTCTCTCTCTCTCTCTCTCTCTCTCTCTCTCTTTCTGTAAGTGTGTGTTACCCACTAACCTGTGTTTTTTTTGTCCGTTGGTAAATCCAGGATTGGAAACATTTTGGTGCCGAATGATAACTACTGTAAGTTTGAAGACTGGTTGATGCCGATCCTTGACCAGATGGTTTTGGAGCAGAACACAGAGGTGTGTGTGTGTGTGTGTGTGTGTGTGTGTGTGTGTGTGTGTGTGTGTGTGTGTGTGTGTGTGTGCAGTTTACAGCCTGTGTAGTGCTAATTTATTTGTGTAGTTGTGTCATCTGTGTGATATTTGTATCATTTTAAGGTTTTTTTGGACCTTGTTGATTTCAGGGTGTGCGTTGGACTCCGTCTAAAATGATTCATCGTCTGGGGAAGGAGATCAATAATCCTGACTCAGTATATTACTGGGCCTACAAGGTGAGACAGGCTGTGTAAAATCACACCTTCTAGTGAACAGTTGTGTAAACACGGGCGTAAAAGTAGATTACTATTGGACGCTCAGGCAGAGTGATAAAAAATTTTGTGCATTCTCACTGAGACAAACCTTCACCTGTATATCGTTTGTCTGTGTTTCAGAATGATATCCCCGTGTTCAGCCCAGCTCTCACTGACGGCTCGATTGGAGACATGATCTACTTCCACTCGTACAAGAACCCCGGCTTGGTGCTGGACATCGTGGAAGGTAAATGAAGCGTGATCACAGAGCAGTTCTTGTAAGTGGCTGATACGGAGAGTGAGGATGTTGTTCTGTCAGACATTCGCAGGCTGAACAGTCTCTCAGTGTCTGCCAAGAGGACAGGGATGATCATCCTGGGAGGAGGAGTGGTCAAACATCACATCTGCAATGCTAACCTGATGGTAACTAACATTAACCTTTATTAAGTATTACTTTTTATTTCTCATTCATGACTTCAGAGAAGGTTTATGAAAGAGAACAGAGCTACAAGCTCTGAAATAATTTAATGAGCCCCAGTGTTCGACTTATGTCCTAACCTCAGACATCTTCTGCAGACTTCAGAGGGTTTGATACATCAATAAAATTCTATATTCACAGCCAAAACAGTGATCCACTCATTCAGATAGTCCTAAATGTTGGCACATTAATCAGATGAGAGCTAATAGAGTTTAAACAGAAATGACCAAAACTGACACACTGTGTTAAATCATGTAATTTTCTCCTGTAGAGAAATGGCGCAGAATACGCTGTGTTTGTGAACACAGGAAATGAGTTTGATGGCTCAGACTCTGGAGCTCGACCGGACGAGGCTGTGTCCTGGGGAAAAATCAAAGTAGACGCTCAACCTGTGAAGGTAATGGTCAGTCTGAAATACTCTCCTCTTAATGAGACAGCCTCAACAACCCATGCTGTCTTACAAACAGCTTCTCTCAACCCAGGGTCAGCATTTATTCAGGACTGCAGGAGCTAAACTCTCTCTGCAAAACACCTTTCTGCAGAGTGATTCCTCGTGATGTGTGAATCAGTTTGTCTCTGGAGTTACCATGTTAGTGTAAGGGAATAACTGCTGTCAAGGAGCTTTGAATTAATAAACAGAATAAAAAGAAATGAGCAGAAAGAATTTGTTTTGAAACGATAAATAGGAAACTAAGAGAATCATTCAAAGTTAAGCTTTTGTTTTGTTTTGTTCTATGCTAATGTTTGAGACAAGGTTTTATAAGAGTTAAAATACAGTCTCAGGTTTCTTAAATGTTTGTCACTTCACAGGTGAGGTCTGTGTTTGTGGTGTGTTAGAGGAGCTGTACTTCCAGTTGTGGCCTCCAGGGGACAGTGTCTGCACAGTGTCCCAGGGCGCAGTGAGGCCTTAAAGTGGGAGTTCAGTGGTGTGTGTGCCTGTCAGTGACACACTGTTTTCTGTGTTCCAGGTGTATGCAGACGCCTCCTTGGTGTTTCCTCTGATTGTAGCAGAGACGTTTGCTCATCATGCTGACAAGCTTGGCGCCATGAAGAAGTATTAGGCGTTTCAGCCCCTCAATAGAAATGGCAAGGAGCATCTTCCAGCTGTGGAGTCTTTCTGAGGATGATTTTGAGTTGACTGGTGATGATGGTACTCTGTTCCTTTAGGAGGCATGCAATTTCTGAAAACCTGATTGAACTTTTTCAGTGGTGACGGATTCTTCAGGCTTTCTCAAACATGCTAACCCCCCCCACCACCACCCTTGTACGAGGCCCCATCCCCTCACCAACCCCTGTCAGCCCCCACCTCACCTGTGAGACAGCATGCTGAACCCTGGACAAGCTGCACCGGGGTCAGTTGTGTGTGTGTGTGTGTCTGTGTGTGTGTGTGTCTGTTATCCTGCTCCTTTATTTATCTCAGTAGGGTGTCGCTCTGCGATGGAGGAACCTGGGTCTTTATATTTTCTAGAAATGTAAATTTCTTCTTGCAGCTTCCAGCTTCCTGACAGACTTTGTTATGAGACTCTGAGGCGACGTTTCGCTGAGTTTTGTCCTCAGCTGTTTTTTGTCCTCAGCTGTTTTTTGTATCTGTATGCTCTCCTGCTCTGCTCCTCAGACATATTTAATCCCTGACAAACAGCAGCTTAACTTTTTAACCTTGATTCAGCCTATATGGATGACCACAGTAAGACATAAACCTCACATTTCACTTCCAGATTGTTTTGTACTTTAGAGAGACAGACCTCCTTCTGTAATGTGTTCATCCTTCCTTCATGAATAAAGTCAGATCTATGCTCCAAGTCATCATCCTGTCTTCTTGGTACTGGGTTTGTCCACGCCCTCTGGGGCTGCATCTCTGGCCACAGAATCAAACACTGTAATAAATCACACTCCCATCACAGCGGTTCAGCCTGTACACAAACTCGCTGTGACGTTCACTGACCCGGGGGAACTTTGTGCTTCACAAACATCCGTCCTGAGTTTCTTCTTCTCAAAGAGTTTAAAGAGTCAGACCCTCTGTGCAGATGGTGACCTCTTCTTTTTAAAAGCATGAATGGAGAACTGGAGCTGGGACAACATCTCACCCACGCACACACACTCCTAGACAAAGTGACACACAGAAATATACAGGAGTAAGCTGGGTGAAAACTATAACTCAGTACATCATTTCCTGTTGACTGAGGTACTGTGTGCGACTGACTGTTTACCCTGTCTATCATGTGTGTGTCTGTCTTTCTCTGCATCTGTGTGTACACACTCATCCAGTTACATCTTACCTGCTCTTTATCTACCCCTCTGTTTAACTGTTATGTTGCCATGGAGACACCCTCTTTCTCTTTATTGGCTGCCCTCAGGAGGAAGCAGCAGGTGAGGTGAATGCGTGGGAGGGAAGAGTCGTTGGGAGAGAGGAGGGCGGCACGAACAAAAACAAACACTGAGGTATAAAGATAAAAACGATAAACCCACAAACAGGCAGAGAGGTCAGAGACATTTAATGACTGTTCTTCAGCAGAACACCTGAAGAACCTTCAAGAAGACATGAATGTACACAAACATTACATAACTACACACAATAAGACAGTGGCAATGTAAGTAAAGTTTAAATAAAGTTTGAAATACAGTCTGACTACATCAGAGGAGACCTGTCCCCTATTCCTGCTGAACTGAGCCAGCAGATTTCACACACTGAATATCAGCACAGCAGGCACAGGAGACAGACCCTGTGTGTGTGTGTGTGTTGCCTCTCTAAACAGGGAGCTAAATAGCTCGATATCGTTCAGTCTCAGCTCTTCCCTCAATCTGGAGGAGATAATGTTTTGTGTAAATATTTCCAAATGTGTGTGTGTTTTTCATGTGTTTCAGGCATGTTTCACATGTGATACAGGTGTTTCTTGGCAGGTTTCAGGCATGTTTAACATGTGTTTCGAGTGTGTTTCACACGTGTTTCACACATGTTCCTAGGCAGGTTTAAGTCATTTTTCACATCTCAGGTGTTTTAGAAGTGTTTCATGTGTGTTTCTTGTGTTTCACGTATTTTTCACATGTATTCCAGGTGTGTTTCAGGCGTGTTTCACATATTTTTCAGGTATGTTTCATGTGTGTTTTACGTGCATTTCATGCATGTTTTATGTGTGTTTCACATGTATTCCAGATGTGTTTTCAGGCATGTTTCACCTTGTTTCACTGTGTGTTTCACATGTTTTTTAGCCGTGTGTCATGTGTTTCTTGTGTATCAGTCATGTGTCACATGTGTTTTATGTGTTTCACATATGTTTCACATATGTTTCACACGTATTCTAGGTTGTTTCAGGCATGTTTCAGCTGTCTTATAATACCTTCCTGACTGCAGCTGGCTTTGGCCTCATGGCAGCAGAACTTAACCACTGTGAACATGGCAGACACTCTGCTCACATGTAGGCTAAGTCCTGCTGCTGCTTGGCCAGGTGGGAGCGGTTAAGTGTGTGTGTGTGTGTGTGTGTGTGTGTGTGTGTGTGTGTATAAGTACGTGGCATTATTTGTGTCAGCCATTGGAAATCCCTGGCAATGTGATTCAGTTCTGTAGTCTCAAAAATCACTTTGCCAGGTATTCCCCTGGTCAACAGAGAGTGTGAGAGGGAGATCTCCCATTTTCCATTGTCATCATTGTCATCATCATCATCATCAGCATCATCATCATCATCATCATCATCATCATCATCATCATCATCACCATAATCATCAGTTAGGACTCAGTCTGGTCCAGCTCTGGCCAGGTTCAGCTTGTCTGAGTTTTTCAAGCACTCTGAGGGGTTGGAGATGGAGGGACAGACGGGACTGAGGGACAGATGGGGCTGGGCTGCCTGCTGCAGAGCTGCTGGTTCTCTTCCTTTCATGGAGGTTCAGATTCAGGGCCTGAATGATGACAGAATTGTTCAGGCCCTGCTTCAATACCTCGGCTGCTTTCTGAAACTTTGAACAAGCTCTACTGACCCTCTGACTTCAACTCACAGAGGCTGACAGAGGGACAGACAGAGTGCTACACATGGAGGCATGAGGTCTGCCTGCTTACACCTTTCAAAGATGACAAACAGAAGCAGGATGACACTAAGATGGGTGGAGAGACAATCCTAAATCAAACACACCCCCAGACAGTGCCACTCATTCTCAGGAACATAAACATCTCACCTTTGAGTTGGTCCACAGCAGGCAGCAGACCTGAGATCAGATCAGAAGTTATTTCAGTCCACAGCAGAGAGCAGATCAGATGAGGAGTTATTCCAGTCCACAGCAGCAGGTCTTTACTACTTTCCTCCCCTTCCTCTTTCTCTTCCCCCTGCCTCAGTCTGTCTGGCCTGTCTGTCCCTGGTGCATGCAGCGCTTTGAATGTGTCTGGGAGCCAGACAGAGTGAGAGTGGAACGAATGGGCGGAGAAAGGAGAGCAGGGGATTCCTTCATGACGATGTGTGATAGATGAGTCCTCTGAGACTTCAGGTAACACCTGGTGTGAGTCAGGGCTATACAAATAATGATTTCCACTAACTGATTTTAATGCTTAAAACTCCAACTAAAGCAAACAAACAAAAAGGAAATGAACCATTGTGGCCATCTACAGGTGCATGCAGTAACTCTGTCTTCTCTGATCCTCTTCCACACCTGTCCAGGTTGTCACCTGTCCTCTATCTATCTGTTAAACATTATCAGATGCATGTAAAATATATAACATGGTTATAAATATGTGTGTCACAAAAGACCTGGGCTGGGCTAGCTCAGCTGGTGAGTCAGCCGACTGTAATCTAAACCGCTAAAAAAACCCTTTGGTTGTCATGGTGATCCAGTTCCATAACACGCTGAGGTCACATACTCCATCCCATAATCTCTGAATGGTTGAGAAATTGTCCTGTTTAAACAGACTGTTTATTCTCCTGTTACCTGATTTTACACCTGCTTTAATCTGACTCAGACTGCTCAGCTGCAACATTCAATACTACTACTACTACTACTACTACTACTACTAATAATGAATCAGCTGTTATTAAAACTTTTTATCCCTTCCAAAACTTCTGTTGACACAGCTCCAAAAGATGAGGGTTTCCCGTTCTGTTCTTCATCCTTCCTGAAGATGATGAATGAGGCGTCTATGTGTACTCCTCATGAGTCTACGAGCTTTAAATACTTGAGACATTGCTAAGAGAGCATGAAGGTCTAGTCCAGGTAACTACGTCCTTTCATTCATCCCCAGGGGAGCGCCCCATTCATCAGTTTGTGGTGAGTCTGGGTCTGACTGTAAACAGTAGGTCCCACGGAGGCTTCACTCTGTCTTCCTTCAGTGGTATGAAGCTGAGACACAAACTGATTCTTGATTCTAAATTAGCTTTCTAAATGACTGTTCTTAAAGTATCAGCTGAAACAACAACAGAAAGAAATCCTCAGAGTAACCATGAGAGCCGGGTTGTTGCTATGCTTGATTGTATTCCTCCTGATGTTGCTCTCCATGCAGAGCTGATTGGTCGATTCTTCTTAGGCTACAGACAGAAATCTTCATCTTCGTCAGACTGCACTGACCAACAGATGGGAAATCAGAACTGCGTCAAACCTGAACCCTGACCCTAAAAACCAGAACCAAGTCCGGCTGTCCCGTTGGAGACCAGTTACTGGGGTTAAGACCAGACCCATTTTAAAGTCCCCTTCTATCTCTCTCTCCCTCACTTTCTCTATGTCTGTCTGTCTTGTCTGTCTGTCTCTCTCGCTCTCCCTCTCTCTCTCTCTCTCTCTCTCTCTCTCTCTCACTATGCCTCTATGTCTCTCTCTTCCTCCCTCCCTGCCTGTGGTTTTTATGTGTTGTCAGTCACCATGGAGACATAACACACAAACAGTGTGGTGGTAGACAGGAAGTGCTGCTGAACCATGATGGCGTCACTGCGGCTACCCCCCCATCATCACATGCTGTTACTGTTCACTCGTTCTACAGAGACCACAGAGCGTGCTCTCTGTTCTCTCAGTGTTAGCATAGCTTTCTCTTTCTGTGTGTGTGTGTGTGTGTGTGTGTGTGTGTGTGTGTGTGTGTGTGTGTGTGTGTGTGTGTGTGTGTGTGTGTGTGTGCTGTTTAATTTCATCTGTTGCAGAAGTTTGACCGGTGGAGTGCGTTCACTTTCCAGAACCTGCTTGTCTGTTTCATAACTGGGTCAAGAATGTGTGTGTGTGTGTGTGTGTGTGTGTGCGAAAAGAAAGGAATGTGTCTGGTTGTGTTTTCAGGCTCTGATATTAGACTAGTGTGAGTGTACTGACTCAGTGTCTCCTGCATATGTCCTTTATGTCTTCTACCTGTCTCCGGAATGTCTCCTGAATGTCTCCTGCATGTCTCCTACCTGTCTCCTGTCTTCTACCTGTCTTTTACCTATATCTGTTTTACCTGTCTCCATCTCTCTCTCACCAATCCATCACATTTCAGTGTTGCTGTCCTTATTTGGCTCTTCTAAGGCTGTGTTTTTGACCAAAAGTGTGTAAGTGTGTGTGTGTGTGTGTGTGTGTGTGTGTGTGTGTGTGTGTCTGTCTGTCTGTCTGTCTGTCTGTCTGTCTGTCTGTCCATCTTTGTATTTCCTCCTGACTGTGAGTCATTGCTCGTCTGACTCACGAGCAGTAACACAAACACAAGGTTGTCATGGGTACATCCAGGCTGGGCCGGGCTTCACGTGACACTTCTGGTGAGGGAAACTGAATGACTAAGATATGTATATCTATCTATCTATCTATCTATCTATCTATCTATCTATCTATCTATCTATCTATCTATCTATCTATATATATATATATATATATATATATATATATATATATATATATATATATATATATATATGTATGTATGTATGTATATATATATATATATATATATATATATATATATATATATATATATATATATATATATATATATATATATATATGCGCAGAGAGAGAGAGAAAACAGAGGGACAGATGAACAAACAAAGCGGCACTTTTTACTGATATTTATAGATTCATGGACAAACAGTTTTGTCTACTATCTGTAGTTTTTCTGATGGTTTAATTTTGTTCGAGTTTATCTGGTCTTCTAGTTCATCCATATTTCCAAACAATGTACAATGACACAGGTGCATTATGTTTGATTCATTTAAACAATTCTCAGGGATCTCATTTCATGTCATGTCATGTCAAAAAAGCAAAAATCCAGGCTAAAGACCCAGACCCTGATTCTGATGCTGATAATGAGTGCTCAGTGTTTTGACCTGACCTAATCTAATTTTGTGATCAGGACGTTTTGGGTGGTGGTTGGTCAATCCTTAAATCACAAACTCATTTGACAGGAGTAACAGCATGCACTGTTTCACTCTTTTTTTTGTCTATTGGTGATGTCTCTGCAATCACTACCGGAGCTTTGGCATTGAAAACAGATGTGTTAGCACCATCTCCTGGTCAGCTGTAGCATCACAAACCCTTCATTCCTCCATGAAGGCTCCAGTAACTGAAAACTTCTCATGCCTAAAACAGATTTACCTGTTGGACTTAGATCACGCAGAGCGATGACTTATGATGCAGTTTACAACAATTGTATCTAGAAAACATCTTAAGAGGAGTTAAAGGCTCAAATCCTGATGGTTGATCACATTTAATAGCAAATGTGGAATAAGCAGTGTGTTAAAAGGCCAAGCTTATCTGTTTGGGGCCTAAACACTTTTTCAGATTCACCACAGCTGTCTGATATAAACAAAGTTTCTGTAAAAGCAAAAAGTGTTGCTCAGTTCCTCTTTAATTTGACTTCATTGTGAGCTGAAATAAAGCACTGTGGTTTCTTCTTAAGGATATATATATAAAGACGTGGGGGTTGTGGGGTGTTTCATAGATCTCTTCATTTGTTTAATAGATCTCTTCATGTGTTCATAGATCTTTCATGTGCTCATAGATCTTTTCATGGCCTATTACACTTTTAAGTAGTCATACATTCATCACAACCCCCCAGCTGACTTGGTTTTTATTTATTTATTCAATGTATTTTAATATGGGATCCGGCCTTTCAGTTCAGGCAAACTGCTGATTTAAAATGTAACTGGAGGTTTTGGAGGTGGAGATAATGGCTAAATGTTAGAAGTCAAGGCATTTGAGTCGTTTATTTGTTAAGGTATAAACTGAGAGAAGCAGAACAGAAACTCCAGCATCATCTCGTCTAAATCTTGTCTTTGTCTGCAATGCTGACTTTGATACAGGCTAATGTTTTAACTTTAAATAGTAATTAAAGTCTAATGATGTCACATGCTGTTTACTCATAAACATTACACTTTGCATAAAAGCTGAAGGTCTCATAGTAAATAAAATGCAGGCGGGGCTGGGCACGGGTGGTGTGCCCGATGGCGTGGCTCGACTCCCAGATCCAACTATGAACTTTTTACCCACAGCCACTTTAAGATACACTATTGGAGCGTCTCCTCACCCTGCACTTGCAGGTGTCTCTGGCTTCTCCTTTCTATGAAAGGATGGGTGAAGAGTCGAGTGCTGAATCCCCATCCGGCCAGCAGTCAAGAAACTTGTGGCATACAGAAGAGTACCTCGACTGGATGCGGCCAGGGGGCCTGAGTCCTTTTGATAGAGGCCACGGACAGCGTGAAGCTAGTGGAGGCCCCCGTCACATCCCGGACACACTCTTTCCGGAGTCATGGTAAAGGGTGGTAAACTCCATCTAAGGCTAAATAGTGAAAAAGTACCGTGAAGGAAAGTTAAAAAGAACTTTGAAAAGAGAGAATAACAGAGTGTGAAACCATTGAGAGGTGAATGGGCGATACCACA
This sequence comes from Labroides dimidiatus, assembly GCA_030710495.1. NCBI lineage: Eukaryota > Metazoa > Chordata > Actinopteri > Labriformes > Labridae > Labroides > Labroides dimidiatus. The sequence continues at coordinate 12,002,231 of CM061163.1, forward strand.
GAGTTTACTTATGAAATTAATGTCCTATGCTAATGAAAAATGATACCCATCCACAGTTACTATTCCACGAACTGGGCAGACTAGGTGAATAAATGAAATGCACCCTTCCTAACTCTGTTTATGAAGCTACTGACAGCTCTCAGTGAATCAGTCTGAAACAAACAGTGCAGTCATATTTTCTGTTCAGACCCTCAGTATTAAACTGAAAACCTTAACACAAAAAAACACCTATTAAAAAAATGCTAACTTAACACTGTGGGGCTAATAGTTGTTAAAAAACTAATAGTTGTTAAATAACTATTAGTGTTATTAAATGTCCGGAATTTCCCCCTGTGGGACTAATAAAGGTATTCTTATTCTTATTCTTATTTTTATTCTTATTCTTATTCTTATTGTTATTCTTATTCTTATTCTTATTCTTATAAATGTTGGAGTAGGGCAAACACGCTGAAACAGGCGATGCTGCTTAGCTGTAGTTTTGATCAAATGTAATTAACTTTACATTAAGTTTATTACATTAATACGGGTCGTAACGAACAGTAGTCTCCAGTACCCAGATACACGCTGGGGAGGGCGTGTGATGAGAGATGCTCATCCACTCAGTACTTCACATAACCTGGTGAAAACTCACTGTGAGTTATACAGAACCACTGCATGAATATATATCCCACATTATCAGCACCAGACTTAAGGGAACTGAATATTTTGAGTGGAGTACCCACAGTCACGGTTTGGGCCCAACCTGGGTTTTAAATTGGACAGCCAAATTAAAACTGTTGTCAAGTCTTCCATTTATCACTTAAGGCGGTTGGCCAATGTCAAATCCTTTATGTCCAGGCAGCACTTTGAAACAGTGATCCATGCTTTTATTTCATCCTGTTTGGATTACTGTAACGCTCTTTATGTTGGACTGAGTGAGTCAATACTCTCTTGTCCACAGATGGTTAAAAATGCTGCTGCATGACTTTTAACTGGTCATTGTAAAAGAGAGCCCATTAGCTCTGAACTGGCTTCATTCCTGAGTTGACTTTATAATTCTTATATTTGTTTTTAAATGTTTTAATGGTCTTTCCCTGCCTTACCTCTTTGAGCTTCTTCACCCCTGCTTACCTTCTTCTGCCCTTACACATTAGAGAGGCCCCTGCACTGTCCACTTTTAAAAACCATCCTGAGGGTATTTCAGTGTTTTTCAGGGGTTTTCAGTGTTTTAGTGTAAAATCATTACCTGATTAGTTGCCTTTCAGAGCGCTTGCCATATATGTTCTGTGTTGAATAACTTTGATGAATGATTAGTTAATCTGGGTAAGAAAGTGTTCGTAGATTTGTTCTCTGTGTGAAAAACCTGCTGCTCTTACTTTCTACACAGCCTCTAAAGAACACCATAGCTGAAACTGAGAGCATTACATTGATGTGACAGAGACCTCAGATGGAAACAGTTCATATTACAATATTCATACATGAATGCATTAACAGAACCTACTGGAGCTGAAATATTATAAATATTCAGTGTTTGATGTTTTCATGGAAGCTGTGACACAAGTGTCTGCAGCACAACGGCTGTAAATCCAGGACAGACCGACATAGAGAGCTGAATCCACACATCCAACATTTAGTGACAGATCAGTGTTTGTTGGTTTCTTTAGACGGAATAGTGTGTGGGAGAGGAAAGTGTCACATAGGTGTTCCTATATTTCTGTCAAATATGAACGTTTTAGGTCAAATCTAACATAACAAAAGATACAGTCTAAAGTCAATCATTGAATACATGCTGTCCTATCTCTCTTTAAACCAAGCATATATGGGTTTTTCACACACATGCACAAAAGGGACTTTATGAACCTGGACTCATGGAGAGTGCAGAGTAACACACAACGACACAACAGCAGAGTTCAGGAAATGTATATATTCCGCACCAGGACTTGAACTGGTGTCAGTGGACTAAGCTTCTTCCACCCCACTAAATCACTGAATGGATAGAAGAAAGTTCACGTTTAGGTCTAAATATATTTCAGGTGTTTTTGACTCTTTGTCTCTCCCATGATGTTCTTTGTCTCTCCTACAGGAACTGCTACGATTACATTCAGATGGATAATTCTGCAAATCAGGCAATGATGTTATCTAAAGACTTTCGGGATCATCTATAGCTACTTTCCATACTGAGCCATTGGACACACTGTTCCCTGGATCTCTCTTCAGTGAAGCAGATTCTAGGTGGTGTAGTTAAGTTGACCATAAGTTGGGAGGATAAGGCAGTGCTAGATGGTATGTTAGAGAGATTCTTGGACAGCTTTGGCAAGGGCATGGGAGGCTCTCTGTGTGAGCTATGAGCTCTGCTGTTGGCTGATATCTGTAACATACTGTGATGGAAACTAAGTTTATGGCAACAGTAAAACACAAACAGCTCAGGTTTTGTTGAGGGGACCAGCTAACGGGACTGTAAGGGCGTGGCCATACTGGCCATCCAAACCATGCCATACTCAAGCATGGTTGCCTCCCTGCAGCGCCATTCCCCCATTGGCCAGTGTGGCCCACAGTTACACTACTCCAATATGAACCAGACTTTAGGCACACGCATAGCCTGCCTACGTTGCCATGAAGTGCCCATTTACATGAAGTGCGGTCACATCAACATGACTATGACTTTAGTGACTTTTGGCTTATGCTAAGTTGTTTTGGTCTGACACAGCCTTCAAACAACCTGTTACTGTTTAAAATGATTGTTGAGAAGTCTACATGCTCATGCACGAGGTGTACCACATTGAAGCATTCATTTTCTGTTTATAAATATACTGAAATTTTTATTAAATGAACATTTCTGATTTTCTAAGTAATTAACTTGCCATGTTGTCTTTTCATTACTGGTTGTTTTCCAAGTGATCACTTTTGGGGGGCTTATGGACCCAGACTGGGGCCCATCTCAGCTGGAGCCCTAAAGGCAACATGTGAAATGGGTTCCCTGTTCAATCCCCCAAACAGAGCAATCCAACAAAGCAACTCTGACACAGAATCAGTATTACATTTAACTCTGCTTTGAGAAGCCATTACCTTGGCATGGACGAGACAGCTTTATTTAATCTCCAAGCTGCCAGCCCGGTCCCTTCCCAGACTGGCACAGCAGGTGCTTGTTCATTCAGTCTGCAGGAGCTGGCGTGAGTCAGGAAATGTGATTATATCTGGAGGCCTGAAAAACCTTCAAGAGCAAAGTTCAGACAGATGCCTATTGTACAAGCAGTGTCATCAGTGTTTGTATCCACTTTGTGTAAAAAAATGTAGAAAGTGTTGTTTAAGGCTGGAAATAAATGAGATTAATGCTTGTTTAAAAGAAACAGGAAGACACAAGTTTTTCCCTTTTTTTTCTGAATTTATTCTCTCTGCACCACCTCTTCCTGTCCAGCTGTGCAGACACCAGAATTATGTGATTTATTCTGGTGTTGATGGGGCAACGCAGCCAATGAATAACATCGATTTTGTCTGTGCAATCCAGCGCTCACATCTGACCACTCACCCTTGGATACAAGAGGCATTTTCATTTCTCAGATTTAAGCGGGTATAAAATGGGACTGTGCCAGAAAGTGCATGTACAGAAGTCAGAGGTCAGCTCTCACTCTCTCTCTCTTTCTCTCTCTCTTTCTCTCTCTCTCTCTCTCTCTCTCTCTCTCTGTGTTCCTGCACATGGGACTGGGGGATAAGGGATCACATCCAGGCTGGACAGTTTAAATCCAAACAGAGAGGTGCCAGAAATGGCTCGTTGGAGTGGGACAGTGAGCAGCTCAGATTAGATGGATTGTGTTTGTGCTGACCTGCTCTTTCGACCCAAACGTGTGCACATAAAAAGATTAAACCCACACAAGCTTACACAGTGCAGCCGGGTAATCCCACTGTTTTTAAAAGATAGCAAACAGCACAAATCTATTAAATTTTTTTAATGACTCTCAATCCTTCCAGTGAGCGGGCTGTTTGTTTCCTGGACACGTCGTTCTAAAACAGCGGGTTTTAACTATTATTTCAACAGCATCAAGGTCACTAAACTGTTGACAGAGAATTTCTCATCACTTTGCAGCAAAACACACACATACCAAAACAGATCCAATGACTATTTCTGGATCCTTTTGGTTTGGTGATACACACTGATTCACCAACCTCCCCCCCTCCCCATGTTTCCACTGGTCCCATTTCTGTGATAGACAGAATATAAATTGAAAATTTATATTGTCTTCTCCTTTAGATCCTGATTTGTGAAAGGAGAGGATGTGCTGGTGTCATTTGCCGTAGCAGCTTCTGAATTGTTCCCCTTGAATAAACATCTTTAGTCCCTGCTGCTTCTTTGCATTTTGCTCTGGGATTTCTGCAGGTGTAAGGCAGCAAAGTCATCTCCCAATGATGTGCTTTTCTTAAAGCATTACAGCCTGTGTCTCTTCTCATTCTGTTCACACTAACAGATTAGAGCGGCTCGACACAGTAAATAGACATAATAAGGGGCTGTTTGTTTTTCAGCGTCCTCTTCTCGGCAAAGTCACGGCTGCTAAATGTTTGTTGTAGCTATAAGGTATTTCTCTGCAGACTGTGCCTGAGGTCTGCTTAGTTTGGGCTGTAATTACTCTGTTCTATATTTCATGCTTGTTGGCTCTGCATACAATAGACACTAATCACTGAGCCAGTGCACATTTCCTCCAGCTGTAATTGAATAGTGAAAGGAAGCAGCAGCAGAGAGCCGGCTGTGACTGCAGCAGACTGCAGATGGCAGTAGTTGAACATGCATCCATTCTCCAGTTTTATGATCTTTTCTAGTGTGAACTCCTCTACAGGTGACAGATGAGAACACAGAGCTTCCCCAGCAGTGTAGTAGTACTTTTAATCTAGTTCAGATTTATGATGTCAACATGAGGGAAAACTCTCCCTCTCTTCTCGCCTCAGATGAAATGAACATGCACACAGACATTAAATAAAGAGGAGGGTGGTTTTAGCAGGGAGGGGCTGTCTCATATTCACTCGCGTGAGCGCCCCCATAGCCTTTTAGGAGTCTCGCTGAGGAGGGGGGTGGGGGTGCACAAGGTGAGTTGATAACCAGGCACAACATCAGACGGGAAGGAATCGAAAGACAAAGTGTAAATTGCTGCAACTGTGGAGGAGATGAAAGGCTAAGCTGAGGAAAGTTCAAACTGAACTTAAAAAAAGGAAAAGATGATGAACAGCCAATATAGATCGACTCTATCTAGTGCCTCATTCAACATGGACACCCTGTGGCTGGGTTCTCTCATTTCCATAAAAGTCTAGGCCTTCATCTGACAAGCTGGGGGAGAAAAAAATCCAAATTGCTGCTGCTTCAAGAGAACACAAAGCATGAGGAATGTTGCATCATGCCCTCATCCTGCAGACACTCCTATGTGGTTACACATGACACATCCATTCACACATAGATGCACCAAATACAGGCAGCTCTATAAAGCATCTGCGCGTGCGCGCACACACACACACACACACACACACACACACACACACACACACACACACACACACACACACACACACACACACACACACACTTAGATTCACAGCAAATCAGAGGACGTCTGCAGTGTGAGGAAAGCCAATTAAGCGCTTATTTTCAAGGAAGAAATGCAGAGCCAATCAAAGCTCCTGCAAATGAGGAGTCAGCTCAAATACAAAGACACATTTTTAGATTTATTAGAGGAGCCGGGGCATGAAAGATTTACTCCATGGTCCGAGTGAAGATTTACAAAGTTTGTCCGTGCTGTCAAACGCTTCACGGCTGAATCCGTCACAGTGAAACACTGCCGCCTCACACTGCCACCACTATTTGTTTGTTGCGTCTCCAAGTTCAGAGCATGACCTTAATGATCTGTGCACAACATCGGGTGTTGGATTACAGCGTTACTTGAGTCAGCCGCTGGAAGGCATCCTGCATGTTATATTTTGATTGTGTGGGCAGGAGCTGATACCCCCCTCTGCGCCAACCGCCCTCCCTCCCCTCCAGGAACCTGACGCCAGCAGTGGGACACTCAGGGGAGGCTTCGGCAGGACAAGGCACTCAGCCAAATAGCAAACGCTGTGCTCACGAGAACACACACACACACACCCACACACACACACACACACCACACACACACGCACTCTGCAATTTGTCTTCCTCCCTCAGTGGACACACCTCATGAAAACAAATGAACTCTCACCTTTTTGCTACAGCCGGGAAGCGTTGTTAGAGGCGACTCTTGGTTGTAAGGGTGCCAGGGTTGTTATGGCTTCTCGAGAGCCGTTCCCTTTCAGGTCGGTCCAGACTTCTCTACGCTCGTGATTGGATTCCACTAAAACTGGATGAGGTGAAACTAATAAAATAAAAGTGAATGATACTTTGTGACCTCTGATGTCCTGGGATGTTAGGCCTTCAGGGTTTGTAGGAGACATAAAAGACAGTAACAGAAAGCAAGTGTTGGAAATTCACTGGAGGGTCAGAGGCCAGATGCTGCATAAGCACTCCTGCTGCACAAAGATCATAAAGCACAGGGTGGCCTATTGATTTCTCACTCTTTATCAGTGTTTCCATGTGGCCGTTGGCCCAAACACAGTGGGATAGACATGTCTGTCATCTTTATGTGTACGTTTACGGCGCCCAAGAGATACAACAAGGGTTACAACCTCATCTTTCTATTTCTGTCAGCTCAGGAGAAATATATCATCTCTGTTTCAGGTCTAAAGCTTCTTTTATCTAGGCAGAGTCCGTCATATCCATACATCGATACAGTTCTCTGCACAGGGTGGGGCACACGCACACACACACAGATATATATATATATATATATATATATATATATATATATATATATATATATATATATATATATATATATATATATATATATATATATATATATATATATATATAAATCAATGCCCTAAATCAGGGTTTCTCAAATTGTGGCCCGCCAGCACCTCCCAGTGGTCTGCCAAACAGTTAGTTAATTTTTGTTTGTTTGTTTTAATGGAATGTTAAAAAAACACAAGGACACAAGACTCTGTGGAAATGCATCAATAGAACTTCAAAATAGAGAACTTACTTGGACTTCCTGTAGCACAAGAGGAATCCACTATCTATCACATATAATTACAGATGAGAAGATCCAGTCCTTTATGGAACTACAACATTTATTTTTTACCAGAAAACCATGGATTTTTAAATATCCTCAACTATAAAGTGGTAACAGAGTAAGTAACAGACAACTTTAAACTATAGTATGACTCTGAACCTGGACACTCTGAGAAGCTGATTTTTAAAAAAGATCAAAAGAAAAAAATAAAGATAAACTTTATTAATATGCTTTTGATGGAACAGTCCAAACAATATTCACTGAAAAAAGATATGAAATGTGGAATATATGGAACAAAGAGAGATCAAAGATGCAGATATAAAGTGGAAGGAATGTGTAAAAAATTACCTAAAGTTTCACTACAAAGGAAAATATAAAATTAAACAATATAAATAAATGACTAGAATTTTTCTTATACAAAAGAAAAAATTAAAAACTTTATCCTGCCTCCTCTAATCAAAGTCTGAAGTGTGGTTCTCATGACTCCCTCAAGCATTTATTGTGGTCCCGTAAAAAAAGTGAGTGGAATGAACTCCAAAACTGGATGTCACTGGCACATAAAACAAAAAAAGTTTGATATCCTTTAGGGTCTATCTTGACTTGGAAAGAGTAAATGAAATATTACCCATCCAAAGAAGGAACACTGTCTGAGGATAGTAACAAAGCAAACAATTTATGTATTTATGAAAGTGACTTAACATCAGAATAATGAAAACACTGGGAATAGCTGGAAACAAAGGACACAGAACTGGGGTGAGATGTTTGCATGCACATGAATGTATGAGGAATGCTTGACATGTGTGTCTGTATGTATAATGGTTTTTATTTTTAAGACTTTTTCATCTACTATAAAACTCCATGAGCGTTCTTTCATGATTTAGACATCTTCAGTTTTAATGTATAAAATAATGAAAGTAGAGAAAAACCATTGAATATAAAGGTACTGGTACTGTCTGAAACAGCTGAAGCGACAGTCAACAGTTTCGGAGTCGGGTTTGAATTTCATGTTAAACTCAGTGACAGGTTTCTATTAGCAGGTCGGTTCGCAGAGAATCCCGAGCTCATCCCATTAACAACTGAAACTGAATGAGTTCAATAACCGCAGTTCATCTTGGGGTTAATGATGTCTGTGTCAGTAAATAAATGCAGGTACTAGCCTCTGTAACCTGCCGTGGCTGCACAGACTCACCGTGATTGACTTCCTCTGTAGGCTTTGGGGATTAGGTTGACCCTGCAGACGTGCTCTCACTGCACACTTCACAGCTCCATTTATTCAATAGCCTAATGCTTTCATAATTTATGCAGTGATTAAAAGACGTGCTGTCTGTTCTAACAGTCAAATCCTGTTTCATATCTGCAGATTATAGTTGTGTTTATTAAAGCCATCACAATGTGTCTCTTATGAAGCTTATATTTAAACAGACCTTTGGAAAATATCTACATAATGCACATCTTAATGATTTAACACAGTAGGAATACTCAAGTGTCCAAAATCTGCCATTTTGTATGAAGTAAAAGCAGACAAGAGAGATACGGTATAAGCTCAACATGCGGTATAATAAAGGTCCGATTTTCAGTGAAGGTGAACTTAGAGTAAGAGTCACACCACAGGGAAAATTATTTTGTGGTTTCTGTAGATTCATTACATGGATCTCTCTGATAGTTGTCTCCTTGACCCTTTGGCAATCATAGATGAGTAATGGATATGTTCCCCACCCCATTAAGACGTCAGATAAGGCACTTAAAGGCCACTGAGTGTCGGCTGCTATCACATTTTAATCCTCCTCTCCTCTTATTGTGAGGTGGCTGCATTAACTGCAGCGGAAGGATTCAGAGAGTCAAAAGAGACAGTAAGTACTTCCTCTTTCAGTGTGTGACACTTTGTGAGATCCTTCAGGTCAGTACAGTCCACTGCAGAAAAAGAAGTGTGTGTAAACTTAAAACCAGGTGTTTCACATAGAGGCTGAAATAAAGCTTTTCTGTGCATGGAGGCATGTCATCCATATTTATATTTATAAAGTGTACCCCCATCAGCCAAATTTATGTCATATTTTTTCTGTGTCTGTTCTTAATGAGCCACTTCATATTTTTAAAGAATGGTGATGTTGAGTATGTACTTTACAGACAAATATAATGGGAGACCTTTGGGAGATGAACAAAGACTCTCCTCAGTGTTCTGCTCAGCCTTGATTGTAGAATTCAATTTCTCGCAATGTTAGATTGACTAAATGTTTAACCGTGCTGTTTAATCAGCAGTTTGACTGAAAAGTCACTCAGGTTTTTACGATTTTTGAGAATTTACAGTAAGAGCTCACCCTTGGTAGAAACAACAGAAAGGAACTTGTGGTACTGTTCAGGAGATCCTACAGGAAACACACTTCAGTATTAAGCACCACTCAGTCAGATCCCTTCTGCTCTGAGGGACTGAATGAGGAGGAATGGAAGGTCAGCTGGAGTGAGTGTGCAGGTCTGCATGTGTCAGAAGTTAATAGAGGCAAGGGAAGCTCTGTAACAGATTACAGCAGCTCTGTCAAAGGAAGAGAGGAGGCGAGGCCTGCAGCCCATTCATCAGCAGGCCTTGTCTCCTCCTCAGCCTCAGTCTTCTTAAGCCATGTGATAAAGGTGCATGTCAGCTCCTCTCTGCTGCTCAACTGCATCCAGTCCCTGCAGAATTCACACACAGAGGATCAGGTGCCATCACGCTGTCGCTGTAGCAATACTCCAACCAACAGAGCTTCCTGCCTGCTGAAGTAATGTATACGGAAGGGATTTTAACTCCTTAAAGTACTACAGGTATTTAAAAGCTGTAAAGTTCCTACAAATCTGCAGACTTATTCATACAGTACCTGCTGTGCAACACTGCAATCTTTATCTGACTATAGGAGATTACATATGCCTGAGCCTGAAGTATAGAAAATCCCCTATCAGCTCGACTGCTCAGGGAGACTCTGCCATTAATCTGACTGAAACAGATACACACTGTTTCACTCCGTGGTGTTCTTATGGCATTAAAGGCCCAAAGATAACTTCATTCAGGCTAACAACTGCGAGCAAGTGGTTTCTGTTTGACCTAGATTACAACATCAGGGGATATTTTTCCCCCATTAGTGAGACAGGCTTATGTTTGCTCTCCCTTGGATGTGTAGGTGGCAGCTGGTTGAGTCATTTTTTGAAGGATAAGCCCTTCAGTATGAATCCACCGTGGTGTGTAAGAGTTGCATTACAGCACATGAGGGTAAAGAAAATTACAAAACTGTGATATTTATTTAAAGGACTGAGTCAACCCTTTCTAATCAAACTTATAATCCTGTGTCGAGATAAATAAATAGAGGAAAACAGTCACCATCTTTTCCTTCCTCTAGAAACCTCCAAAACAAAGTGCATCTCTAAGGACTGCTGCTACCCTTACAGACTTAACATTTCATATCAAGATGTGTATCATGGTGTGTGTCATGGCGCATATCATGATGTTTATTATGTTGTGTATCAAAGTGAATCTCATGGTGCGTATCACGGTATGTATCATGGTCCATGCATATGACGGTGTATGTGTATCACGGTGCGTATCGCTGTGCGTGTAGTGGTGCATATCACGGTGCGTGTCATGGTGGTTATCACATTGAGTATCATGATGCATATCAAAGTGCGTATCAAGGTGAGTATCACAGTGCGAATCATGGTGGTTTTCCTCTGTTATGAAGCCTTGTTGAAGTAAAAAAAAATAAAGGTGCCATGTCTTACTGCACAGGACATTTGTGGGAACTATTTTCTGTGTTTATTGCACAAACAAAGCCCCAATATCTGGGATCCATACACTTTTTTTCTGCAAAGGAGCACCAAACATCAAGTTCAACATTTGAAGCTGTTAATGCCTTATTTTATGAATAAAACATTGGATTTTGGTTTGCATGAATGGCTGATGGTGAGCCAATGTGGTCCTTTCATATCTAATGAATGGTGGTGATACAATATGAGCTGTTTTTTGATTCTGATTTGACTCTTTATACATTCTCACCTATTTCAGGGATTATAAACAGACAAACAAACAAACAAACAAACAAACAAACAAACAAACAAACAAACAAACAAAAAACATCCGTACAGTCAGAAAATGTGTGACAGCCTGTTTTCAGGGCATAAATCTTCAATGCTTCAGTTAGTCTAAGCGTCATTAGAGACAATAATAAAAACATCCGGCCTGGTGATATTAGCAGCCATTGATCTGTGCAGAGCTCCTCATTGTCAGACCTCTTTAATACACATGTAGAGGACGCTCTGCTCTTACACACACACACACACACACCCACCCACACACACACACACACACACACACACACACACACACACACACACACACACACACACACACACACACACACACACACACACACACACACTTCAGATCGCTGTGCATTGATAAAGTGATATGGAAACAGATTCATATTGACACGCTTGGCTGTTTAAAACATTGGGACCACTCAGTGTGACATATGATTTCCTCGGTTGTTTATAGACCTCAGCTTGGATTTATTGCAGAATGACCACCATGCGTCAGACCTTGCACTGTGTTGTAAATGCAGCCATTTGTTTTAATCTTCTGTCACTGCCTTAGTGTAATGCCTCTCCATTAAACCTGAGAAACATGGATGTTAAGCTTTCTGAATTTCAAACAGCGTGGACGGGTGCGTGTCATGCCTTTACAGCCACATACAAACAGCCCTGAGCTCATTAGCATAATATAATGAGGCCATTTCTCCAGTTAAAGAGATCGACAATAGAAGAGAGAGGAGCTGAAGTGTGATCTAACATATTAAGAGTCCAAGTGTCTGTCTGGTATAAAGGCAGGTTGCAACACCTCATAATGAAACTTTACTTTTCATTCCACAGTCCATTTCATCGTCACCCCTCAACAATGTCCCAGGTCCTCAAGGTGCGCTCAATGAAATATTCACCTGACACAGAAACCTGGTTAGATTCACGTTCATTCTGCTGTCGGTACTTCTGTTAACCGTCCTCCTCAGAGCTAGAATCTAATCCAGCTGCTCAGAGTCAGCACTCCCTTCCTTCCCCCCAAAACACGGTCTGAGAAATGCAGCAAAGCAGTGAGAGCAACAGAGCCATTAAAGAAGAGGAGAGGTGTATCATCCTCCATAGACATCGGTTATTTGATTCATAACATTATTTAATTCTGGACTGATGGACATTAAGCCTATTTCCATGGTGATGCAGATCAAACTGATCACATGAATTATTAATCACGAGCCTCTTTGTCCTCGATACCCTAAGGAAAAAGCAGCTACCACAAACAAAATCTACATCTCATTTATTTTATGGAGAGTTATTAAAGTATAAACTAGGAATAAAACTGTTGGTGCGAAGAGGAAAACATGGAAATAATGAAAGTCATAGCCCCAGTTTCAGAGAGTGAGGCTTTCAATCAGCACACAGAGATTTACTGCTCTCCTCTGGCCAAAATAAATGAAAGGATTTGTTCACCTGTTTTACCCAGAATTCAGTAAAGAAAGAGTTTCACCCCTAACTGTAGGGTCATACAAGGACTTCCTATTTTTTGAACACATCACACTGGAGAAGGCACAGAAACCGCTACGTAAAAACACGAACATGAAAATAGATTCAGTTTTATGGAACATTAAGAGTCATGCTTTGAGGCTGTGACTGAACACAAACGCTGATTTCACGGCCCAAGAAATGTTTTTACATGCTTCTAATTTGCAAAATCAAACAAGGATGGACAGAAACAGAGATTATCTCATTAATGAGATAATTTTACTTTCAGGCTATTCATATCAAGTGAATGAACTGAAGGTTCCTAAACAATTTAATCCTTTTAAAACTGCCTCAGAGAAATTCAAAGTCAGACGTTTCTGAAGAATCTAAAGCTGATGAAATCAAACTAGCTGTTTATTTAGGTTTCCAAACATTAGTTACCAAACAGTAACTGGAGATCAGAAATCATTTCAGGGTTCTTTGTATCTGACTCTTGAGGTGCAGGTGAAGAGAACTGTGCACACCTGTTTTCTTTAGTCGTTTGGTAATCAAGTCATTTTTTAAATCACATGTTTTTATTGGGTCTCATCTAGACGCCATCTGCAACTTTCTGTAAACCAGCCTCAGTCAGAAATCAATCCAAGGTCTCCAGCCCGTTCAGTGTGCTGCAGCAAGAATTTTAACCAGCAATAGAGACAGACCATATTGCTCCAGTCAAAACCCACGTTCTCCTGAGCACAATGCTGACCATTAACCCTTTAAACACTGCCTCAGATCTGGTGCTCCACTGTCCAGTTTCAGCAGCAGTAAAGGTGGTTAGCTCTACTTCTGCACACCTGTACACACCTTTTCTCTCAATCAGTTTGTATGCACTGAAGAAGCACATTTTTATGTACTGTCATAACCCGGCTCATGGGTTCTGCCAAAAAACTGAAGAAGTCTGGATTTACCATTAATTAACCATGCCTTAGATTAAAGGCACGGTTGGTAATCATGGAAAACTGGCACAAATTTGAATGTAGCATTTTCTCAGGACTCCGTTTAGCCCCCCGCTCTCCCACACAGAACTCCTCCAAAACAACGCCCCTGCTCACATGCATGAATGCCGCTGATTCACGACCATATGATCATGACTGATTCAAAACCACATGCTCCAAACTGGTCCTCAGCACATGGTTTTTGTTTGCACTACGTTACCAGTAATCAGGGTATAGGTAGCTTTCCTGCCATTCTCCAGCATACCTGGATCCCTCTTAATTATGCGCATTGAATCAGAGCTGGTGCACGCTGTTGAAATGTACACGCAGGAGGTGGGCGAAATGGCAGAACAGGATATGATTGATTTAACAAATGGATCCTAAACACTAAGATTGGCTGGAGTTTTCCCAGGTTTTCTGATGACGTCCTGCTGTAGACAGCGGGTATTTTATGCTTTATTTTAAAAACACATCATGCATTGTTTGCCATCGGGACATAAACATCATTTTAACTATATAAACTAAAGTGTATCTAAATCTGATTACCAACACTGCCTCTAATTTATTCCTAAACCAAATTAAACCCAACTCTGGGGTGTGTTGAATCAGTACAATCAGTGTTGAACGTGTGGATGTGTGTAAAGTATTATGGTGTATGTGGTGTTGAAGAGGATACTAACAAAAAAACAAACTAAAGGATGGACGGTGTCAGGTCAGACCCTGGCAGAGTAGAGAGAGAGAGCGAAAGGAACAGGATTCTAGTCCTTTAATCCTGGGTGAAGCAATAGGCCCAGGTGCCCCAGATCAGGCAGGACATCTCATCAGTTCCCCGATGAAAATACAAAGACAAGTCAGCCAGACACACTCTAGGCAGGTGTCGTCACAGTATCAACAAGATTCATTTAGTCTGACACCATATGATACAGAGGACGATGCGGGAAGTTTGTTGTTGAAACACTTTAAGTTAAATAAATAAATAAATAAATAACACAGGTCTACTTACAAGATTTTTTTTTACATTACTTGGGAGGATGAAGGACTGGATGATGAAACACTCAGCTTCAACAGCTCAGCATCAAATGAAGCCAGCATAAAAATAAGCAAAAAAAATAAGAAGACATGATCAGAAAAAAGTTTTCTGAGAAGAAAAGTGACAGAATTATCCTTTAAACCACTCAAGCTGCTGCTGTCTCACCGAATTATCAACAGACTTCGTCAGCCGTGTGAAAATACGTAAAGTTTGTTTTTCTTCATGAACATAACAGCCTTGAGAAAAACATTGATATGAAGCACATATCTACTCATGGTGGCCCAGCTTGCTGAGGTTGATAAAAGCCTGTGTGGTATTACAATGTGATGTAAACTTGCTGCAATCATATTTTGTTTTGCTTCATCAATGCCTGGGGCGCACAGGCCTCAATTTTTGCCAGGAAAACATCACAACAATTCAAAGCTTTGCACTCCAGACTGTAGAACTGTTTTATTTTCCTGTCAGACACAGAGTTTGGTGCTCCCCTCCAGACAGGATGCGAACGGTGCCCTCAGCACTCGTCTGTGATGGGGAGAGCTGATGAAGAAGTACAATGCCATGGCCAGCGGTCAGCAGTGTTTATGAGGAGTGTCATCATGGCTGACAGCCTTCCCGCTCTATGATTTATATACTTCCAATTGCAACAGGCACCTGCCGAGAAGTAACAACTCGCCTGCGGAGGAGTGCAGAATTGTTTCAAGTGAGAGATGTCCTTGATGACGGCAGATATAATGACACTGTTTGATGTCTAAAAATTCAACCACGGGAATGCTCTGCAAACATTTGCCAAACATTTGCCGGGGACGTGTTGCAGACGTGTCTGTCATCTGATAAAGAAGCTGTCTTACTTACAAACAAACTGCACACTTCAGTCACAGCCCTACTTGAAAAATATATTTTTACATGACAGAAAAAATGAAGATTTGGAGTGGTTCAGGTGAACCCTGGTAGAGTATTCCTTACATGGTCTGGACATAAAAAAAAAAAAATTGTATAACACCTCCTCTCAAACTCTTCTTTGATTCATCACAGAGTTTCTCTCAGCAACTCCCACCTGCAGTTTGTTCACCATCAAGAAGGACAAACCTCCTGTCCACATTAAAACCAGGATCATTTCTCTCCTTGAAAAGACGCCTTCAATTCCAATCTTCGTTTGTCATTTCGGACACAATCGCTCGTGGCACCACCATAAAGCCTGCGCTGACACCGGCAGAGCTTAAAATTATCAGATAATTAAGAATTAAATGAGTGATATATTCCATTCACAGTTACATTCATACATTTCTTTTACATTTTTCCTTTAAATGACATATTTTTCTTCTTGCAAAGCACAGATAAGACTAATTAGAGGGTGGAGAGTCTGGTGAATTGATGGTAAAGCAAGGGTTGCTTTTCATTCATTCGTGGCATGAATGTATAAATGTTCCTGCGCAGCCCAGGCGACTTCGCTGTGACCTTCACTGAGCTGCAAATGGATGTTTTTGTTTGGCTTCTTTAGAGTCTCTTTGATTTGAGGGCCATTCAAAAACTGTCAGACTAAATACTGCTCTCACATGTACACGGTGAAAAGCAGAGCTGCTGTTTGAATCTTTTATTTACGACAACCCTAATTCCACTGAAGTTAGGACGTTGTGTAAAACTTAAATAGTATTCAATTGAATTCACCACAAAGAGAAGATATTTATTGTTCAAACTGATTTACTTTATTGTTTTTTTGTTTGTTTATTTGTTTTTTTTTTTTCCAAATGTTTACTCATTTTGAATTTGATGCCTACAACATGTTCCAAAAAAGCTGTGACAAGGTCATGTTTCCCACTGTTTTTCATCGCCTATAACACTCAATAAGCATTTGTGAACTGAGGCCACTAATTTTTTAAAGCTTCAGAGGTGGAATTCTTTTCTATTCTTGCTTGATGTACAACTTCTGTTGCTCAATGGTCTGTGGTCTCTGTTGTTACGTTTTGCGCTTCATAATGCTCCACACATTTTCAATGGGAGACAAGTCTGGACTGCATGCAGGCCAGTCTAGTACCTGCACTCTTTTACTACAAAGCCACGCTGTTGTAACACGTGCAGAATGTGTCTTGTCATTGTCTTGCTGAAATAAGCAGGGATGTCCCTGAAAAAGACGTGGCTTGGATGGCAGCATGTTGCTCCAAAACCTGTATGTACCTTTCAGCATTAATGGAGCCTTCACAGATGGTCAGGTTTGCCATGCAATGGACACTAACACACCCCCATACCATCACAGATGCTGGCTTTTGAACTTTGCACTGATAACAATCCGGATTGTCTTTTTCCTCTTTGGCCTGGAGGACATGACGTCCATGATTTCCAAAAACACTTTGAAATGTGGACTCATCGGACCACAGCACACTTTTCCACTCTTCGTCAGTCTATCTCAGGTGAGCTTGTGCCCAGAGCAGCCAGAAGAGTTTCTGGGTGTTGTTGATATATGGCTTTGGCTTTGCATGGTATAGTTTACAGTTGCACTTGTAGATGTAGTGATGAGCTGTTTTAACTGAGCTGTTGACTTTCAAAATAAAATAACTCTTATAAAGACAACAAACCATCACAGTGAGCAAAGCCAGGCCAAGAGTCAACAGGTTTGAGGTTTAACGGACATACGAGGAGAGGATCATCATCAAGTGGACGAGTGGGACGATTTTAACAAGTTTTATCAAATGACAAAGAAACAAATCCCTTCCACATGAAAATCTGGATTTAAGGGGACCGTAGTCTGATAAGAACATCACACACACACACACACACACACACACACACACACACACACACACACACACACACACACACACACACACACACACACACACACACACAGCCTTTGGGGAATGTTTAAAAACTTCAGCCCTTCTGGTTTTCCACCGTGTCACACTTTTTGATAAGGACGGTGTGTGTCCCGGAAGAAATGGAGAAAAGCAAAACCCAATCTTTATCTCTGGATGGAGTGGATAAACTTAACCTCTGTCAAGCTGTTATCAAACTCCTGTGAGCAGGACCTTATTTCTCATCCATGAAAACATTTACCCCCTGGTCCCCTCTGAAAGGAGAGCTACTGTGTATCCTGAATTTAACATGTGGACAAATGTTCCCTTTGTACCCCACAGTTCTGTGCTGTAATAAATCCTTTAGATTACTCTTTGTTTGTTCTCAGACAAAAAACATGAATTCTTCTTTTTGCCGTTTTATGCAACACAGAGGGAACAAACAATGGAGCCACTTTATCTCAGAAACAGGAATGTTCACTTTTAGCACCAAAAACACTGCTTTTCAAAATAACTGCAAATATAAGTCTTCATAAAAAAGGGTGTTTCATTTAAATTAAGCCTGCTTCACTTAAAGGAATAATTAATATTTGGGGTAAAGTCAGCTCATAATGTGTAATTTTTGTGGATAAGGGACAGGTCTGCCTCAGGGAAACAGACAGTTAGGGTTTGGTACCAGTTTAATCTGCCCTGGTCCACCAGGGCTGCTTTTCTATCACACAGTTTCAAATCTTATCAACCATTAGTCTTAACATGTGTGTTGAAAAAAGAAGAACACTGAGGTTTACACTAAGGCTCAGTTTACTTCATGTTTAACTCTCTTCGGGAGGAATGGAGGATGAGATGTGCAGAAAGACGGAATTCAGCTTCACCATGACAGCACCCAGGAGGGACCTTTTCCCTGATGCTGTCAATAAACTCTGACCCTCTTGTTTTTCTGACATCACATGCAACGTGTGAAACTAAATCCCAGCCCAGCAGAGCAGAACTATTGTGGAGACCTGCTCTGCATGTCAGTTATTGGTAAATCAGGTGGAGAATCAGAGATAGCTGCTTCCCTCCACTATTCTCTCTGTGGAGACGTACAGCAACGCTCACATCTCACCTGGGCCTCAGAGCGCCCCATCAGGCCGAGATACAGACACTTTCATTCAGAAGAAGAGATGGACTTTATATGGTTAGACTTTATTATGGCAACCTATCATTAAACATACAGCTGGAAGTGGATTTAAAACTCTTTTTTCTGACTAACTAATAACTGTAATTGAGATATGTTATAAAGATATATATCATACATTGATTTATAATGCAGTGTTGCTGTTCCTGCTGCGTGGATACAGTTCAGGAGTCTGTGGTCATGCTGGCAGCTCTCTGTGACGCTGCACTGACACAGCGGCTCCTGGAGCTGAATGCTAAAACAAGTGTTTCCTCGTCCTCTGTTTGTACTCTGTCCTTTTGTTAGTGAGTTAAGGGGGTACACACATAACAATTTTCCAAATCTTAAGCATTTTTTTATCTGTTAGAGACCCCAAACATAAAGATAACAAATCAGGCATTAAACAGCTTTGATCGTATTGTGTGTGTTGTGCCCCAATAATCTCAACACAGCTCACCACACACATAATGATTCTGTCACACCACCAATCGAAAATCTAGTCCTCCAAGACAGAAATCTCACGTGACCAAATGTGATCTTACAAAAATGTAGCTGAAGAAACATCACAACAGATAGTAGCAACCAGCTAACACCAAACGCAGCATGGAAGAGGACATAGTAGAGGACATAAAGAGGGAATGATGGTGGTCTTGGGACTATTTTTAATGGAAAATTCCCAAACAAAATAGAAGACCTTTATCTCCCGCCTGTGCTTATATATGAACACATCGGTCTGTGGTTGACTTAATACCATGAGCAAAGCTTTCCTTTGTTTTTGTTTTTTTATGTCTTATACATTTTGAGGTGAACACAGCTCCGTCTTCATTTGCCTGTTACTTTACTTTACTTTACTCAGAGTGCTTGATAGGGGAAATGATGATTAAGTGCTACTCCAAAAGTTATACCACACAGAAGTTTGCCTCCAACTGTCTAACGTAACTTTCAAGTAACCTATATCATACAACTAAACATACACATATAAACATGCTATTCAAATATAAAATAGACACACATACGCTCACATCCATATAGGACAAGGACTATAGATCAGTGACCACAGATCTGATGTGTGTGGAGCCATCGTTTAAGATGGGTTTTAAAATAATGATAAAATCATACTAAGTAGGATCACTACATTAAGGAGTCCTCTCAGATATCTGATCTCAGTTTTGACCTGCTAGAGACTTCACAGTATCAAGAGGAGAGTGTGAGGAGGATAAGAACTGGATTACCACGAGAGTCCAAGTCTCCATAACAGAAGCATTGTAGGAAATGAGCATCCATCTGCTCTGATAGAAGAATTTGATGTTGATGTGACCAGTTACTCTGCACCTGTTCCCAGCAGAAAGCACATTATCAGTGTGCTTTACAAGCTGGCTGTGTGCTCAACACTGGGCTCAGAGGTAAATTGCATGGGGTGAGCTGAATACGCATTGAGCATCTCTCTAAGTCTGTGTCACCAGACAGAGGTTTTATCTCTCTCTTTAGCTACAAATCATGGCTACAGGGAGGGCGGGGAAAACAGACGTTTACATTTGCATGAGCAGCAGATGCATTTCTCTGGCAGCAGTGTTGGAGCTCTTCTCCATTCATGGCATAGGGCTCGTGGACGGTACGGCATCCTAATGTGGTCACTTCAGACGAATTGGTGCAGCTTGAGCCCCTGGGTGGGAGTCTACAGGAGAAAGAGGAAAATGTGTGAGAAAGCAGAGCCGAAGGAACGCAAACATCTGACACCGACTCTTCTCCAGGGATACTGTTTTATCTTTAATCTGGAAGGACAGAAATATGTCATTTGCTGTTTCTAGAATAGCAAACCGTAAAAAAATGCTTAAATGCTAATAGGATCAGTAGAGAAAGGTGTGATTTCCAACGTGATGAACCTATTTTTTAATCATCCTTTCTTGACGAAATGATGCAACAGATGCATAAAAATTGTACAGCAGGTAAAATCCTGTTACTGTTCCTGAAATTGTTTCATTTCTTTTCCAAGTTGTGAAGCCAAGACTCTAAATTTTCATATCTACCTACCTAACAATGTGGCCAGATTTCACGTGGCACTCACCCATGCACCCACACAGGCACAGGAAAATAAACACAAACCACACACAGAGAGCCCTTTCCAAACACCACTGCCAATTCTCATTCAGTAGCTTTGCATCATATTCTGCACATTCCTGTAATTACATATATCTAAGTCACAGGATATGAAAAAGCTTCATACTGGGAGATTTCTCTGTTCTGGAAAAAGACGTCTTGATCCACAGCCAGTCGGGGAAAACACTGTTCTCTTCTTCCCTTTTATAAAGTCTCCCGTCACTTTTACGGATCATTCAGATATTTTAGAAGTACAAGCTGCAAAATGTTATAAGTATTCATGCTGTGCCAAGTTTCTGATGTGCTCTGCTGCGTATTTGTTTATGTCTTGGAGACAGAATACGTGATTTATAGTTCGACTGGTGGGGGTGGCAGCAAGGGAAGCTGTTATGTTCTTCCTTTGCTGCTTGTTGTGCGCAGCTGCTGTTCTCTCTCCAGCTTGCTGTACGTTCACCCCGATATGCACCCTCAGGCAGTACGCCTTTCATTATTTCTTTTGAAACTTTCATCTGAAGTCTCTGAGGGATTAGCCCTCTTGATTCCTGACACAGTCAATGAAAAACAAGCCTCATATATAGGGAGGCTTACAGCCAGAGGAGCTCAGCCCTCCCCTTGCCTTGTAATGTGAAACCGGCTAATGGTTTATGCCACAAGTGGAGCCTCCTTTTGATTTCATTCACCTTTTACATTTCACATTTCATATCGATGTTGGTAATTAAATGACACCTTGCTGTGTACCTGGCTGATGACATTTATCTGTTCACCTTGTGGAGGTCAGATCTCCTCTTTTGGCTGGAAGTTTCCTCTTGTTCTTGTTTCCACTTGCTTTCTCATTGGAGGATAAAAGTTTGCTCCTGTAATGTTAGAGAGTGGTCTTCATATTGGGTCTATTTTTTAAACATGCTTTAGTACAAAACAGGGTCTGAAACTGGAACCCCCAACACAAGACAAGCTGATTGGTTGAGATCTCGAAATGACTGTCTTTCGTTATTAAATATTCCACTTTTTTCCACACACAGTTCAGTCCTCACTGTAAATCCTGTAATAAATATTGCTTCATTAAAAAAAAGTTTGATCCAGCATCCTCTGAACAATCTCTGCTGAGACTTTACTGTGGACACAGGAGATTTTTAAATCACTTGAAACAGCATCTCTAATTTTCAGAGTAAATCGATAAAGGAAAAATTAAAAAAAATCAGCTGACATGGATATGTGCGTACACCCATTTTTCGGTCGTACACACTTTTCATAAATGAGGACCAGTGAGAGTAATGAAAGTAAAAACTGTGCTAGTAAAGGTGTGCACTGCTGAGAAAACCATAACTCATTTATGAAATAATTCTGGAGGCCAGGAAACCATAGACTGTATATAGAAGGAGCAGCCTGGCTCCACCTTTCACCACTGTTTTTAAAGTCTAATAACTATTGAAAAAGACACTTAAAAAAAGAGGACTTGAACACAATGCAGTCCAATAATATCTTCAAATGACCGCAGTATACGGATGTGAGAAACATTTCTACGAGATGAGGTGTGTTAATTTTTTAATGTTTGACCACAGCCCATCTGGAATAAATGGAGAGGCAGAGTTTTGGACCTACACTGCAGCCAGTCACCAGGGGGAGCAGTTTTTGTGGTGACCTCAGTTTAAGCTGAGCAAAATGATGTCCATTTTTTTTACAGTCTATGATTGAAACCAGATCAAATGTTGATAACTCCCATAAAATACAGGTCACTTTATGGACACTTGCTGACTGATGCATCTGTTCACCTTTAGTTCTGAGTCTTTGCACTGCTATAACATTAAAAAAAAGATTAAATGACATGATATGTGCAGAAATCAACACCAGGCAGGCCAACATGACACAGATACACTCATGTGGCATCATAACTGGATGAAAAGACAATAATCTTTGGATCAGGAACATGAACCTGAAAATAGCCCAAAGCAAGTTTCATCTCACTGTCTGTCAGTTCCACAATGTTTCCTCACTGTTCCTTTGGTGTCTTTTCTTCCGCAACACACTGCTAATTTCAGCGAGGCTCCTAAAACTCTGCGTACACCACCTGCTCAGCACCAAATGGCACACATACAAAGTTAACGACTGGCTGCATGGTGAACATAGTGGAGCATTTAGCTGCTAAAGAGCCAGATATTTCCCCCGGGAGTTCATAGAGACTAAAAACAGAGTGAATATTGGATCACCAGGTGGACACAAGCATGACTACAGCTAAATGAAAACCATATTCAATTTCTGGAAGTGTTGGAGTTCTTCACTGGTGTTTCTATTGCAGTAGATGAGTTTGGTTCTGCCTCGTAGGATGACGGTTCTCTTTGGATGTTGGTTTAAAAATTGCAGATCGATAAGAAACTGTTGGACAAAATATTTGCCTATTCAGCTCAAAACATGATGAGATTCATTATTTGGTTTCTAATGGAGAGAAAGTGAAGACAGAGTCCGTTTTCCTGTTTTTGTGGCCGGTGCACCTGATTCTGATCCTCTCATTTCAAACTCTGCATGTCCTCAATAAAGAGTCAGCACACGATTGTCAGCAGAATCAATGTTAGCCTTACCATATGATGAAATGTTGCTCATGCTGTAAAAGCTGAGTTATTAAATCGGAGTCCCTCTGAGATTTACACGGCGAGTAACGACGCTCTCCCTCCTCGTTCTCCTTACTTTTGTCAGCAGTTTCATTACTTTGCTCTTTGCTACTAAGCAGGTGGGGCTAATCTATCCAGTTTGCCCTTCAGTTATGGTTTACTGTCCAGGGTACTGGACACAAGTGTCTACAATAATCCCTTAATTAGGCTATGATGGACTATTCATCTAGTATGCAAAGCTGCAAATCTTCCCATCCATTGAGCGAGCCCTCTGCAGTCATACGGAGGCCAACGCTAATGATCTCAGCAAGTGGCAGCAATCCATTGGAGCGCTACAGCAAGTGCACATTAATCTTACGGGTGATCCAGTTGATGAATGACCCTGGCCCAGAAGCCCTGGCAGATCCCACCTTAATTATGCTGAGGGAGCCACACCTGGGAGCCACTGGGGGACGTCTTGCTAACTCAGGAGCAGCGACTCTGGAGACGGCCTGCGGCACACAGCTTGCTCCGTGCAGCTTGCTCTGTGCAGCTCCAGGCTGTGATGCCTTGGGAGATATAAGCCTTCACAGCAACTCCACAGAGGATGTTACAGCTAGCACTGACTTCCAAATCACAAGTTGTAGAAAGGGCAAATGGATGTCATCAGTCTAAGACACCTCATATGGATGGGTCATTATAGAGCAAAGTGATTTTACAAGCCTGCCCAAAAAGAAACTCAGTCAAGACATTGCTTTTTCTTCCTGTAATGACACCTCCTCTGACTGAACACTTCACCCACTGTTCTCAATGAAGCCCCCATTACCTGGCTGTGGTGTTCTGACATATTTAAAGAGAAAAAGACTCCACAGGGCCAAGCATTGCATCACTGTGACATCAACACCCTAAAGATAGCATGCTGGCACAATGGAAAGATGAGTAAAAGAGAAAACATGATCAAAAACCTGAGGAAACAAGATGTGGAGGAAAAACAGGAGATCGTCTGCAAACGGTTTGATTAAACATCACAAAGAAAGACACAAAAGAAAACATTTAAGGTCAAATTCAACTATTAAACATGGATGGCTCATTACCTTCAGAAATTCAGATTTCAAAATGCTGTGAGGTTTTCTGAGTTTGCGATTTTGGCTTGAGCACAAGGTGTTCAGGCTGTGGCTCAGCAGCTGAGAGCATGTGGGGAGAGAAGTAGATGAGAGGCAGAGATTAGGAGAGTCTTGAAATGAGTTTTTGCTCCAAAACAGAGTGTTGGACATTTCGTGCAGTTGGGAAAAACAGTATTTTCTTTTTGCCCTTGTGAGATATAAACTGTCTGATTTTGGCGCCGTCCCCTCACGGTAAACAGGCCACACATGACAGCACTGTGCAGCTTGCTGTGTAAGGAGAGTCCTGTGGCCTTGGTCTGATCCTGTTGGGAATTACTTGATCCATGTGAACTCTGAGTTACTTTGATTTATGCCTTCTTCATTTTCCCTCTAGTAATGGTCGACTGGTTCCTGAGTCCTCATAGGATGGTATTGAACATACGACCCTTCATAGAGGTTATTGGATTCTTTGGCACAACAAGAGCCAGTGGGAATAATTGTGACTTACCTGGGAGCAAATGTACCATCCTGTTTTTGAAAGTTAAATTAGGATTGAAAAGGATTAGGCACTTTGTTTCCTTCTTAATTGTCTCTTTTCCGTCTATTTATTCATCTATAGATCCTTTTAATCTTAATCAATGTAATGCCATACAAGTCAATAGCTGCATCACAAACATCCAACAAATTGATAGAACTGCATCCACGTACAATAAAGTTGGGATTCAAAAGGTCAGCTGGAAATGGGACAAAGCCCAGAGGAGTTCTCTTAAGGGCCAGCAGAGCTTTAATACACATCCATCACTTTTTATCATCTAATTAGTGGGTGGTGTGGCAGCCCCGACAACATTGGAGCGGAGCAGAATTATCGATCAGTTAAAGGATGGTATCTATCATTGCACCTCAGCATTGACATCACAGCCATTTGGAAAACAGGGAAGACAATAAAAAGGCAGAGAAGTAGGATGAGGATCAGGGGGCTGCCCCTCCAAACAGAGACCCTGCTGGGCCGTGGACTAACAGACTCGTTCTGACTCTGCAGTGCACTATGACCAGGCCGTTATACAACTACTAGAAAGACATATATTTAAGTGATGGTGGGGAAGATAAACCGCTCGCTTGGCAACATTAAATCTCTGTTAAACTTTTGGAATAGTCCTGATTCAAGGACACAGCTGTGTGCACCTCCACTCAGATCTGCAGAATTACAACAACCCAATGCTGTCAATCCCTGCATCACTTCATCAATGTGACAGTCGACTCTGCTGAGAATACAGGCAAGTTTAGCAATTCAAAAACAGCTTTCCAGCAACAGTTTTGGGCTAAAGTGACAGATTGGTTACGAAATTTCAAATGGCACACTCAGGAATTCAGAGTTTCTACAGATATGGAAGATTATAAGATTAATAAGAATACAGTGAAGGAATCAGTGTGTGAGATGAATATCTGCAGGTAGACTCCTGTTCTTTGTTGATGTGCAATCAGAGGCAAAGTAAAGAGGTTTAGAAAGGAAACAACAGAAAGAGGAGAACACAAATCAGACAAACTAGTACACACATTTACTAAAAAGAGCCCATCAATGCAAATTATTGTTGCTATATATCACAATCGTGTGAAATTGAACATCGCACAGGAACAAGTTTTATAGCTAACAAATCAATATCTGTCAGCCCCGACAATTAGCCATCATTTGTTATCACTGCAGACGCTTCTCCCTGTTTGGCCTGGAGTCCCTCTCTCTGCAATCAAATGCATTGTTAATGAATTCAATTTAAGTCCTTAAACATGAGGAAATATTTCTGTGATGACTCCCAGACTTTTTAAAGTAAAGTGTTATGATTGGCTATGATTGAGGAATCTGTTAAATGTAATGAAATTGTTTCAAATACCATCAGGATGATGTTTGAAGCCTCTCTTTCTCCCTACCTTTACATGTTTTTTGACAAAACAAAAAACTGATGACCTGGCTTTTATTTTGTTAAAAGAAACAGAAGCTGGTGATTAAATGATCAATCCATCGGTTAGAGTCTGCCATCAGAGCCTCTCAATTGGCTAAGATAGCACTGTAACCCTAACCATCCTGTGAACACCGACTACTCAGCCCCACATGTTGAATTATTGCTTATAACTCTCTCTCTCTAGTCTGACTCAACAATATTTTTTTCAATTAATTTTAACAGATTAATACAATACAGAACACTCTTTGAAGAGTGAAAGATACAGAAAAGATACAGAAAAGGATCAGCAATCCCCTCCCTCATTCCCTTAAATCACTGTCTACCGCCAGATGTTCATATCACTGTGCTTAGATATCAAATTCTGGAGTTAAAGGACAGTTAAGAACTGGAATTTGGGTTTCATAGACCCTGAAATAAAGAGAATAACACAAAGAGACCAAAATAATAATAAAAAAATGTATATATATATATATATATATATATATATATATATATATATATATATATATATATATATATATATCTTTGCTTTCCAATCTCCCTGTGTAGAAAATGATTCAAAGATATTCATGAGATATCTGCCTTCGAGAGGTTCTGTAAGGCATTTTCCTCATGAATTCTGTCAACTCCATTAACCAGAGACGAGACTGATCCTGATCTCTGCAACAGTGTAGACTGCAGCTTTAGTTCATCTGACCTGCTCTTTTCTTTTCTTTTTTCTTTTCTTGTCTTTTCTTTTTTTCTTTTCTTTTCTTTTCTTTTCTTTTCTTTTCTTTTCTTTTCTTTTCTTTTCTTTTCTTTTCTTTTCTTAACTGAACTGAACTGATTTAATGTACTTAATGAGACCTTGTTCTCTGTTACTCATTCAGAGGTTTTAATGTTGACATTCAACTTAAAAACAGTTCTCTATTTCAAAATCAAATAGTTCTTAAAAACTATTTCTTTTATGTGCACTCAGTTTGATTATTATCATTATCTTTGGTGTATCAGATCAGATTAGAGTAATCGGAAGGTAATGAGTAAACATTTAACACCTGATAGTTAAACTCTTTTGTGTAAATCTTTGCTGAAGGAAAATGTAAATATAGTTATTGGTCTGGGTTTCCTCAGTAATATCATGTCATGCATCTGTGCGGAGTATTAATTATCCAGAGATTCAATTATAGCAAAAAAATTTCCTGGAAATTTATTTTTGTGCTGCCATTTGGCAGCTTTGATCGTCTGGGAGTCCGTTTTGACTTCTCGATGGCAGCCTGTATATTCTGCTCCCTGTGAACCATCTCCAGCTGTCAGCCCCACTGAAACAAAAGTGTTTAGCAGTGACCACAGTACCCTGACTTATATTACACCGTGCAGTGTAACAGTGAGCACCTGCCAAAACCTCCGTACAACAGCCATTCATCTCAGCTGGAGCAGACGGGCTCAGACTGAGGTAGAGTTCACAATCAGGTCATTTCATATTAGCAGTCCCAAATCTCAAGGTGGAGCAGCAACTCCAGAGCACTAACTTCATTGAGATCGAGCCAGGGGCACCACGCTCACTTCACGTGAGGAACTTTCTTTCTTCTTTTGTTTCAGTATGAATGAATCTTTTGATGATAAAACAGACACTGACAGATTTCTGATAGTTCACAGTGAACCAGTGGGAAAAAAGCAGTTTAAGATGCAGTTTGTTCCTTAATCTCATCTGTGCTGACTGGCTGCAGGCTGTCCTGGCTGCATCCCCAGCACAGAGCCTCAGAACAGGACGCATGGCCACCAATCACTGCGGTACAGCTGCCTGGGTTTGATTTAAAGCTAAAGCCTAAGAGATATCTGCTTATCTTTACCAGATAATCAGAGAAACATAAAAGAAACCTTTACATTGATAAGGAATAAGTTTTCCCATTTGATGCTGTAAATATACAAAACAGGCTCCAACAAAGAGCACACTCTCTTCTGCTGCGCTGGAATAAATCCAACTGTCACCAAAGCCTCCTCCAAAGACAGCCAGGTGATATTTCTAACAGATGATATTAATAATTTTACACTAACAGAGAGTGGATATTGTCAGGATTGAGATTCATGATTGCAGCGGAGCTGCAGACACATTTTTAATTCCAGGTGTAAATGTAATATGGATAATTCATATCTGAATGCAATCTGGACATGATGTGAATGCTAATGTGAGCTGAGGCTTTGTGAGGCTCACAGCGATGAAGGCTGTGAGTGTTCTGGTGGCTGATGGCTGGAAGGGTTTATTCATGACTATAAAACAATAAGGCAGGAGAAATTCAAGAAGTGTCACCTTTAAAGCTTTATTAAGAGCTGTTGTGCAGACAAAGGTAGAAATATTCAT
Source organism: Labroides dimidiatus (assembly GCA_030710495.1). NCBI lineage: Eukaryota > Metazoa > Chordata > Actinopteri > Labriformes > Labridae > Labroides > Labroides dimidiatus. The sequence continues at coordinate 12,030,866 of CM061163.1, forward strand.
TTGTAATTCTCCTTGAGACAAAAGCTGTGACTTATCTTCTCAATAAAACAGCTGTCGGGACTCAAACTAAACTTCAATAAACTCCTTCTTCCTGACTGATGCTGGTTTGTAAATGCAAATAGGCCCAATCGGAGCTCTCAGCTTCCACAGGGACCAACAACGTCTGAGCGATTTATGAATGGCTCAGATAACAGACGCAACAAAGGGGGAAGATGAATCGGGTCAATATATTTTCCTCAGTGCCCTGATAGTAATTTATCATCAGTGTTGAGTGGCGGCCATCTTGATACAACTTTGCATGTGTTGTCAATGCACGAGCGTTCTGCTGCAGCCTCTCACAGTTGGAGAGTCTGTGCATGCTCAGAAATCTGTCAGGGTGACTTTAGACAGACAGACAGACAGACAGACAGACAGACAGGTAGGCAGGAAGTGTAATCACAGTAGACGTTTACACACAGGGCAGTTCCTGTTTGAGAGCTCTCTGGTTCTCTGAGTGGCAATTTACGAATGCAACAGTTTCAGCAAAGCCATTGAGCTCTCCCACGCTCTCTTGACTGCCAAACTACCCGTCACTATTGTTCTCCAAACACTCATCGTCCCCCACACCCCGTCACCTGCATCACTCATGTATGTACAAGTCTGGCTCACCAATGACTTCACTTTTCATCATGACAAGGACCAAACAATGAAAGTAAATCAGAACTTCCATATACCACCATAAAGCACCATGCAGTGAAAGAAGAAGTTGTATAATTCAGACACATAATCTTCAACAGACACTTGTTAACCACTCATACCACTTTTATTTGCATTTAATTTGGTCATAGATGGGGTATTGTTCTTATTTTAGTCTTTATTCTGTCCCTCTGGTGCCCATTAGATTCTTCACATCAGTGTTTCTCAAATTATTATTATAATAACAAATTATTATTATCCATAATAATTACTACAGCATTTAATTATATTTTTACTGTACCCATATTAAGCCACCGATACATGATGATTTTGCCTGTAGGCTTGTTAATGTCTGTTTTTTTTAATTTACATTAAAAAAAAAAAAAAAGAAAGAAAAAAAAATTACTCACTGCCAAGGCGGACTACTAAGAGGCGCTGCTAGACCACGATTTGAGAAACACTTGACTTACATGATTTACAGCTCAGTAAAATGTTTTTTTTCTCTCCCTGGAGTTTTAGAAAACTCTTATTTCAGCCCCTGTCTGAAAAAGTTTGTTTTAACTACTGTCTCTTTAAGGCTCCCTGCTCCACAAACCCCCTTCACTCTGATTGGCCAGCCCTCTAGAAGCCTGTTGAGGGCAGGGCTGTGTGCAGACCTTGGTGTTTGAGGCCCGCCCCTCCATGTAGGCCTTCATTGGAGCTTGGGTTTTCGCCTCCTTGCTACCAGCTTCATTCTCACAAATGTTTCATGTTGAGCTGCCCTGGTCTGAAGCGGCGCCTGTGTCAGCCTTATTTCTATTTGGTTTAAGAAGCTTGATTTCAATCAGGAAACTGAGAAGATATTTTCTCTTGCTGGATGAGCCACCTGTTGCCATTGATTTTCACCACGCAAATAAAAGAGCTTTTTCCTGTTTTGCTCTCCTTTGCAACACTACAGTGAAAGGCTTTGTGTCTGAACGTGTCTGCGTTCACAGAGCCCATTCTGGACAGCAGCTGAGCATGAAGCCGAGCGACACATGCGTGTGTTTTCTTCTACATTTTAAACACAGACTTGTATGTGAATTATGTTGGATTACTGATGTGCAAGCCATACATTGCAAATTATTCAGACCCTAGTTCTTAGTGTGTCTCTGGCTCTCCTGGTGTGTTGTAGGTGTGTGATGAATGAGATTCTCTAACACAGGGAGACGTTTCAGTGGCGTGCAATTTTAAATCCCCATATTGCAGCAAGTACACAAGTTAAGGTCTGGTGAATATGCGCAGCACTAATTATAGTCTGCAACCATGTATAATAAATCCAGTGTATAATATGTGAGAGCAGTATCCTCATCCTCAGCACAAAGCAGAACACGGGCTGGTTTCCTGCACGTGCTCTCTTGCATTTTGAAATATTGCGATGGGAATTCGACCCTCATGAGCCCTCATCTTAATTCCAATCATGTGTTGCTCATTATCCAGTTTGATTCATATAACCTGCTTTTGCATTTATCAGATGAGCTTCTTTATTTTAGTAAACTCACTTATGCAATTATACTCCACGGAAAACCAGCAGGGTGCAGACATGAGCTTTCTGCAGAATGGTATCTCTGTCAAAATCATCTTTCTGAGATGGACTTCTCCATGAGAAACTTTGTTCGCTGAAAAACGATGCTGAATGCAGGAAGCTCTGCAGCATTTTTCCAGCTCTGTAATCCAAATCTGCAAGTTAAAGGCAGAATTGCTGCTTGTCCAGAAGAAGGATTTCAGATGAGGAACTCGGACGTTTTTAGCCCTACTTGTGCGTGGATAGAGCAGGAAAAAAGTGGGTGTACACAAGTTGTGTTGTGTGGCTGCACAGTGCTTCAGTTCAGATGAGCTCACCCAGCCGATGCGCACATCTGAGGAGCCGAGCAGTGTGAGAGGAGCGCGAGAACGGCGAGCTGCAGCTTGTGGTCAGGGGGAAGAGTGGATGTTTTTGTGCAAAAGGTTTCCTACTTTTACTACACAAAGTCCACAGAGACGGAGAAAGAGAGAGGGGGGAGAGAGAGAGAGGAGGGGAGCGTAAAGGACTGTTGGAGACGCTTAATGGATTTGTAGGTTGCGTGGATGGATGTGGATCCACGGCTGGACTGGACGGGAAAGAGCCCACTTTGAACACTTCGTTTTCTTCACGTGTTTCTCTCTGTCTTTAAGAAATGCCAGGATTTCTTTCATCATCACACCCAGTCCATTTCAAGCCAGGCTGCGCTTTGGGAAGGACGCCAGACCTCCTCTCAAATCTGCAAGTTCAGTCCAATAAATGTTGACATTGTGTGTCAGCCTTTAGAATAAGTAATCGATACCGAAGAAAGGGGACGCGATATTCTTCCGTAATTTTAACGATCTGTCCCCCAGCTATCCTTATAAATATGCCGTTCTGTTCGGAATAGCTCGGTTCCGTCCAGCTTCACGCTCTTTCCTCTCAAAGCTGGAGCAGCGCTGATAGTGACTGATTATTGCTGTTGATTTTTTTTTGTCCATGCAAGACTCGGGGTGGAAACATGTCTGGCCACTTCTTTGAGGGGATCACTGCTATCAGATATGGCATTTTGGTCCAGCACTTCAGTTTTCACGTCTAAAGTGCCCCGGAAAATCTTATTCATGTTCACCCTCTCCCTCTCTGTCACCTACTTGTTCTACAGCTTGATGAGCTGCTACAACTCGCTGCAGTTCCCCCTGCAAGAGAACTACGCGTATCAGGGGAGGCTGGTGACGGAGGAGACAACTTTTGTCACATTGAGGGAGAAACTTTACTCCGCGTCTCCGGGCTTGAACCAGTTCACCGAGGCAGAGGTGACCACCGCGGTGTCCGGCGTGAGGGAGCATGCCGAGGCCGAGCAGAGGACCGTGGACTGGATTAGGACTCAGGCGTCTCCGACGAAATCTGCGGCGGCGGTTTATCAGACCAGCGCGCAGGAGAGGGAGCACCAGGAATTCAGCACCACGGACAGCGAGCTCCGTGTGAACTGCACCATGGATTACGGGGAGAAGAAGCTCCCCCAGGCCATCATCATCGGGGTGAAGAAAGGGGGGACCCGAGCCCTGCTGGAGGCTCTCAGAGTACACCCCGACGTCAGAGCCGTGGGCAACGAGCCCCATTTCTTTGACAGGAACTACGAGAAGGGGCTGGACTGGTACCGGTGAGTTCTCCTTTCTGTAGATTTGACTTCTTTCAGCTTCCCATCAACTCAAGAAACTCATTTCTTTAATGATTCCCAGCAGGACTTTATTTAAGGGACTCTGGTGTTAAATTTAGGCACAAACCTGAAAGCAGTTTGAGGGATTGAGGGAAACATTTCCTACTTCCTGGTTGGCAAAGTTCATGACAACTTTGGAGCTGATCTTCAGTTATCCCAGAAAAACATCTGAAGCTACACACACACACACACACACACACACACACACACACACACACACACACACACACACAGAGAGAGAGAGAGAGAGAGAGAGAGAGAGAGAGAGAGAGAGAGAGAGAGAGAGAAAGAGAGAGAGAGAGAGAGAGAGAGAGAGAGAGAGAGAGTCTTTAAGTGTTGTGAGGTCCCCCAGTTTGTAATTCATTTCCATGCAGTTATTGGAGGGTAACAGGCGCTGGAAAAGCAGGGACTCTGGTCCTTTTTACCAACAGTTTTAATTTACACACATAAAACAGTGTGTGGATCCAAGCTGTTACACACACATTTAAAACCTGCTGTGTCTAAATAACAAAGATACTTAAAATGAAGATCTGCTTCCATCCAAATGAAAATTTTTAATTTTATTGTGACTTAGAAAAAATGAAATCATACCCTGTCTTTGAATTTTTATGAAGCTTGGACAAAAACTAATGGAAAAGTTAGATTAGTTTGAAGACCCCATTTTTTTCTGTTTAAAGGACTTAATTCTTCTATTGTATCTATTTGGACTTGTTAGTGCGTCAGGCCTTCATGTGGAAATAAAACACTGACTGCACACTGATTCATGTGAAGCTGATGGTTTTTAGTTTCATTTACATCTGAAGCTTTCTGTGATACTGGTTACAGTGTGTGTCAGATACACAGTCATTTCCATCTTATCCCTTTAACTCTGTTTTTTTTTTCTTATCACAGAAGTTGAACAGTAGTCAACATTCAGCCCGAGTCTTCAAATCTTCAGTCAGAGCTCCTCTAACATGTTTTAGTTCGAGCCTGCAGTGTCTACTTTGTGATGTTTGACTTTCACTTTGAGTTTATCAGCCTGAGACCTCTTATCATCACGTCTGTGTTTATAGAAGGAGGGGAAAAAAATCAATCTGAGGGTTCATTCATGGTCAGCTGATCATGGCTGTGTTTGGCGCCGTTCTCACATAATGACGTTTGACTCCAGATTTTTCTAACTGAGTCAATGAGCTAAAGAGAACGCTGCTGACTCAAAGTCCCGCTGATGTTTTCCTCCTGTAGGACCGGGCTCTGAAACACCCGATGTTTGGCTTTTTTTCCCAGCATCTGCTTTCATCTTTGCTGCATAGACACAGGAGCTCTCGGCTGTTCATTTAGCTTGTGTTAATGCAAGCTGTTTCATTACGCTGTCGGTGAAAGGCTCATTAGACAGGAAGATGACATGCTTACATAAATAATAATAAGTGTGCTGGTCGGTTTCAGGGCCCCTGAGCTGTACAAATCCCTGGTGGGGCCTTCATTTTGATATTGTTGTCCTGTGTGGAGGTTGTGTTCAGGACACAAAGACAGACCTTCATTTGCAGCCATCTGAAATTAATTTTCCAACAGTTGAAATTATCAAAAGTCAAGACTAGACACTGATATGAACATCTATTCATCCCACGTTTGTTTGTTGGTTTCTAAACGATGCATTATACTGCCACCCGCTCAGGCTAATGTGCCCTTAATGGAAGTGAAATTATGATCAGTTACAGATGTTTGCAGACATTTGACATTGCTGGAGTTGAATGAGAGCAGTCGTCTCACAAAAATATGCATGATTCATAAATTTAGTGCCTGTCTTTGTAAACACCTGCTTCACATTTGATAGATGTGATACACCAAGTCTGCATCCTGAAGGCATCATATGAGCTCATTTATGTTCAGAAACATGGCGTTCAGGCTGTCGTGTCGTTGTTTTATCCGCGACAGCTGATCCTACACATATTAGAGATCCTGAGGCAGAATCAGGATGTTTGTTTGAGTCTTTAAAGGGATGATTTTTCTGCCACTTTGGTCAATCCTCTCGGGGAACTTCGACTGAGTCTTTCTGCTGTGAATTATATGGATTCATTGGATTCACTGAGCCTGGCCTGGAGCCTTTTGCCTCTGCAGTGTTGTGGGTTTCACTGAAGGTCTCGGCCGGAAGAGTTAGTCCATAGTTTAATCTTTAAACACAGAGTTGTGAAACATTTTTCTGCCACTTTCAGCTGAATATCACCTTCTGCTCCGGACACATCCTGTAAAATATGGCTCCTCTCTGTCCGGGAGCTTTACAGTAAATTTCTTTTTCACTTGCACTTTTGAAAAGCTGAGCCAAAGGATCATAAAAAATCTGCTTCCTCCAAGGATGTTATCATTACCCTGTCTGACACGGTCAAACAGCAGTGACAGGTGGAAACAGGTTATATAGGTGTTCTCTTTGTTGGCAGCAGCAGACGCCCACTCCCATCTGACAGAGACTGTATGTGAGGAGGTAAAACAAGCCGCAGGCTGCTGCTGCCGAAGTAAACACAAGACGAGGAGTTCATGGAGTCAAATGGGTGTTTTTAAAATATCTGTACTTAATGAAGTCTCAAGTGTCAAGACATTTGAAAACCACGAATCCAGAGGAGTCAGTCAACAGTGGTGTGAAATTTCTTCAAGGCAGATGAAAGAAAACGAGTGAATCTACAGTTTATTAAATGAGCAGGATTTAAGATGTAAATTCAAGTCAGAGAGAAATAATACATCATGTTTGATGTTTTTCTTTTATAACACATAACCCTGTAAAATGACTTAAAGCTCCTGTGAGGGCTCCTCATTAAACTAACTCAGGTTAATGCCTCTGGGCAGTGGATGGACGACGCAAACCTGTCCATTATTTAAGAATACAGGTCGGACTGCCTCTGGCGTGATAACTGCAATAACCAATGAGAGGAGCAGACTGGGATGTTTTTATAACAGTTCATGAATATATTAACAGAAGTACCCAGTACCAAGTTTGAAAGAAGAGCAGCTTTGGGAATGATTTACCTTTTTTTTTTTCGCTTGATTCAAAACGAAACACATGCCATGACAGCTGGATGACCACAGCAATCGTCCTTCATGTTTGTTTGTTTCATGAAGTCATGTGGGATTACGCAAACAGCTGTGGGATCACACGTCTCTAGAATCATATCATAAAAGTTAAGTATATGGTCTCACTTTAAAGAATCATGAAGTGTGTGTTCAGTGGGCTGTAATCTAGAAAAAGGGTCTGAACCGCCCTTAAGGTTTTTAAAAGTCACCCTGAGCTTTAATAAGCAATGAGTCCAAAGATATGGATTAAAGTATCTCTCAGCTTTCTTATTTTAGATGCAAAGTAAAAATAAAATATGTCATTTTGTGTTTTGTGAACTCACCTCAGGAGTCAATTCACAGTTTTCAATGTGTTTGTAAAGTTTTCTCTGACATCATCTGTGCTGGACGTGGCACAAGGAGGATCAAGTCTCCATTTCCACTAAAGTTGTGCACAAGTCCAGCACACATCTAGAATTCACATCAGGACCCGGAGTTTATGGAGCGTCTGCTCTGAGCCTCTGCATTCAGGCCCAGATTGGTGATTGGTGCTGCTCGCCTGTTTTTCAGCGCTCTTGGACGTTCCTGCAGTGTGTTTTGGGCTTCCTTGAACAAGCAATTAGCAATGTAGCGCCATCATTAGCGTACACAGAGGACTTTGAACAGCCAATTGGCGCTTCTAATGTTGTCTCTATTTTCTGGGTAAAGAGGATGAGCGACCGCCGCGAGGATTTAACTCATGTGTTCTCCGGAGTGTGCCTCAACCTGGTGCTAACGTCCATCCTGGGAAAGGAAACATTTGATGCATTAAGACCAAAACAGCAAATGTTACTGCGGCTGTGTGCCAGCATTGGGAGGAAGATAATGGGAGCCTCATAAATTAAGCTAAATGATATCCATGGTTATCGATCATACACAAAGACTTTTAGCTCTAATTAGGGCGCATTAGAGAGGTTTTGTGCTTGGTTGTTGTGGCAGTTTTTCTTAAATAGTGAACTAATCGTGTTTGAAAAGGGAAACATTAAAAATTAAAGATAAATTGCTGTTTTGACTTGCTATCATGTATTAGTAATCAGGAGAAAACAAGAAAACAGAGTGTCATTTCATCAAATATAAATGGAATAAGATTCTGTCAACACATGAGCTATATCCTGATTTTAAAAATGGTTTGACTATCACATTACAGAATGAGAAAACAGTTTTTTTTTCAAGCACTTTAACATTTGAGTCATTTGGCAGATTAACAGTGGCAGTATCAGCCCACCACGCTGTGAATAGTGTCAGATTGTCCGTTTTTAGATTAATTCTGCTTGAAAAGCACGTGTGACCAGATCAAATAATACAGCGGGAGGCGTGAGGTTTCTCATCTAGTGAGACTCAATGGATGTGCGCTCGGCATTGATGTGTGAACCGGACAGTCAGCAGAGTGGGAGCACTTCTATCAGTCTTTTCACTAGGAGGAAGAATGGTTTCTTTTTACACACTGAGAGAGTCCAGGAAGGAGCTAATGGCTGGAGAAATACAGCATCTAATAATGAAACCCCATTGCAAATATTCAACTGAGGCAACTGTAACGTTGAGGCATGAATGTGTCTGAGCAGAGATCCCCTGTGATGAAATCGAGATTTCATTCACCTTTGACTTTTGATACCATCAGCTGATGTGAAAAACTGTCCAGAGACAGAGCTCCACCAGCTCAGACCTGGTCTGAATCAAGCCCAAAGTTCAATTTGAAACTCACCAAAAATCCAAGTTGTTTTGAAACACTGATCTAAAAATCTGCTGGTGCTCTGCTGTCTCTCTCTTCAGTTTATTTGGATCATAAATTTCTTTCTGTGAGACAGCACTCTGCTTCATGTGCAGAGGAATTTAAGTATGCAAAATGTGCAACAAAATCATGTTGTGTTCAAGAATATGAGCTTTAAAACACAAATCTGTCTTTAGAGTATGAAATACTGGACCCTAAAGCTACGCACACACATTCAGTCGCTTTAGAGATTCACGCCCTTTACGTTAGCATAACACACAGTCCGAGCCACTCTTTGAAAACAGTGAAGTGTCCATCAGTTTAATCTGAGTGTATGAGTGGACCTATAAAGAGATTAACACTCGTGTCCACTCCAACATCACTCACCAAAAGCCATAAATGTTCTCATAAAGCCTCTCTGTGTAAGACTTTACAGGATATAAAATCAATTTACTGTGCTTAAAAGAAAAATGTCACTCTAAAGTCATCAGATGAAAAGATGATCCGTGATGTAACATGACTTTAGATCTGAATATCTGCTGTCAGTGAACACACCACAGCTGTCAGTGAACGCACCACAGCTGCCACCTTCAGAGTCGCACCACAGACTCTGTGGGTTTGACCTGGTCTGACAGGATTTATTGCCAAGCTCACCTGTTTATGAGGTGAGCACGCCATTTATCAAACTCATGGCCCCACAGTCAGTCGTGGCAGTGTTGAATTAAAGAGGATATTTTAAGGAGAGAAGCACGAAGCAAGAAGAGGTCAGAATGGAAACAACTTCTGGACTTTTGTCGCACTGCAACAAAATCCGAGCTTCAAAAAGTGCTGTAGAAACCAATAAAGAAGGTGAGATAGCTGACGGAAATTTGGATACGTGTGGTTAAATTGGAAGAGTCTGCAAAGGTCGTCGTGCATAGTGCAGGCGGTGCATCCTTGTTTCCTCTGGTTGGTATTAATTCTGGAGATAAATCAGCAAACAGCGAACAGGAACCAAAGTTCTGCAGAGGTTTTCGAGCTCTAATATCTCTGTGTTATTAAAATGACATCTTAACCCCTTTGCAATAAAAGCCGAGGGGATGTTCCTATAAATCTTTGGAGTGGTGTTCTTATCCTCTCAGGCCTGAATAAACCAGCTGCGTTTAGTTTCCAGCTGTGATTATTCTCAGCAGACACTGCTTTGAAGAATACTCACAAACTTTTGGGGTTTTCTTTGCAGTTGAATTTTCAGGTCATGTTTTTTTAATACTTTGTAAGAGTTAAGCGATTAAAGAACGTCTAAAAGAGTCTTTCCATTTCAAGGACGTCTGTGTTTGTAATGTGCTGCAATCAATAGATCCAAACTTTGACTTCGACCAAAGGCATCCACATCCATTTCTAACCTTAACTCAGAATGTCCCTCCTCTCTCCCTGTATTTAGAAGAAATTCTTTTTGGGAAATATTAAGGTCTATTCATTGAGCCAGTGTCAGTGTGTCATAAGACTCAGCTGCTCGACTTTAAAGGAACGGAGTGTGCTCACAGCTTGGGCTTTTGTGTACCTTCAACCTCCGGTGGTAAGACAGGCCGTGAGGAGGTGTGTAATGTAGACACGGATCCGCTGCAGAGCCCAGCAGCACAAAGTCTAAATCCAGCGTTTATCCCTTGTTTAGCCCTGCTTTCCCTCTCTCAGCTGCTCCACGGGCAGCTTAGCCCCTGACTCATGCCACCTGACTGGGAGCCCGTGACTCCTCTCAGTGGGGAGATTGGGGAAAAAAGTGTAAGGTGGTTCAGATCCAGGAGTAGGCCGGATGCCATCCCTTCCAGCTGGGGCTTCTGCTGCTGCAGTGGCTCCCTGTCCTGCGCCTCCCCGACGTGGCAGAATCTGCCGACGCCTGATAAGACGGCGCCAAGACTCACAAGGACGCACCTCTGAGTACTCTGATGCCAGGGCTGCAGTTGTGGAATTAAACTTTTTAATTAGCAGCACACCCCTGTGCTGTGGAGAGAGTGGACCGCTTCAGCACAGGCGCTCATTCCTCTTTCCACTCCATTCAATTCCCAAACATCGTGGAGCTCCGAGGTTCAGCAACCACAGGAGCAGCCATCTTTGTTTCTGTTTGACAGCCTTTTTAAATGCAGCATCGCATGAAAAAAAAAAAGAAAAAAGTTAACATCCTTTTTCTCCTGCTCCACCTCACTCACAGGATCACACAGATAGAGGTGAGGAGGAAGAGTATGCTGTACGGGCATGTTTCATCATCGGTATGTCACCTCCTTCAGGAGGCGTGACCATCAGACACGCAGGTGTTTACTGAGTGTGCTGATGGACTTTATTCTTTCACTGGAAGTCTGTCTGACAACCGCCAATGGCCTAGTGGGAAGGGGCACCAGTTATGGTATATTCTCATAAAGACATTATTTTAATAACATATTAGTAAAAATTGAAGTACTTTTATTATTACACACTGTTTTTCATAACACAACTTCAGGAAATGCTTACACACTAGTTCACCTAAAATTTAACCTAAAATAACTTATTAACTTAGCATTCATCTATTAAATTACTGTAAACAAATGCTGACGCGTTCAATAAATACTTGATTCAGGAGAATACAACAACTTTTCTCGGATGGTGTTGAAACTTGTGCACACAACTTTTCATGTCAATATGTAAGTTTTTTGTTTGTTTTTCTGTCATAACGATGATTTAGTAGCAGGATTAATTTTTCTAAATCAATCAAATATTATAAGTCAATAATAATATTACTGTATCTGCCTCTGGAGATGCCTCAGGTATGAAGGACTGTGAAATGGTTATTTGGTTTTTGTTGGTCCTGGTGTTGTGGGAATGTTGCTCTCCAGTCATTCGGATTTTCCTACTCTCATCTGTATTTTTGCATCCGTTTGCATTTCAGTGGGGCACGGGGCAAAGTACCAGATGCAGCTGCTGGTGCAGACAGGTTTGCTCCTGATTTCTTATGACGTCCCTTCACCCAATCAATGATGAGCTTACTCCTCATGTCTAAACTAACTAAACCAACTGCTGCTATGAGTAGGTGGGAGTTGGTAAATTCAGGCGGAATGGTGCTTCATTCAAGGCAAACACGGGACAAATGCCATCCCCTATTGATTCAAAACAGGAGGAAATATTAAATAGGGAAATACAGGAAAATTCTATATTTTACGGGACGGGTGGCAACCCTACTCTGTTCTCTTGTTTCAGTCATATTTGGCTAGCTAAGCTAAGCTAAGCTAAGCTAACCCTTGTCTCAGACTAACCAGCTTCCAACACCTGTGAAAAAATATGAAAAAGTGTTTAATCTCAGTGTGTAAATCACATTACATATTAGCTGATGAGATGCACCCAGCTTGTCTATGTGTCAGTGAGTTTACATAGTCTTTGATCTTGCAGCACGTTTCTTTAACTGATGAAGATTTGCTGCAGATCGTTCTGACTTGTGGGATGCAGCATGGTTCTGTTTAATGGTTGCCTTGGATGAAGTTTAGACAAACACATCATTTAATCTATAGATCTGAATCATGTGTTAGAACCTTCATTTGAACTCTCTCCATGTTACATGCAGTAAACCGAATGAGACTCTCTTAGTCTGATTCCTACAGATCTGACTCCCTGAAATACATGGACTGGAACTGAAATGGTGACTCTTTGTTGAAATGCACAAATTTAATTTGAATTTCAACAAGTGGAAGCACAAAGCTTGTTTCGGGTGATGAGTGCAGACATTAAAGTGCTTTCTTCAGGTTTCATACAGAGAATCAACAGACTGCTGGGGTCTCTCTCTGATGAGGTTTTTCCTTTGAGTGTTTTTTTTTTCTGTAGCTGAATAGACGCTCCCTCTTTTATTCCCGTCCAGCATCACACATTGGTGTGATCTTATTCTAGCGCTTTCTATTGAAAGGTGAGAGTTATGGATGAAGTAATACTGCTCCGTCCTTTTAGCATATGGTGGGAGAAAAAAAACGTCTCTTGAGCAGTTAATGGGTATAGCCAATTTCATCCTGCCGTTGGTCCTGTTCAGAATTCATGTGCATTCCTCCCCTTGCTCGCACACACATCTATCTCTTTCTCCTGCCCTGCTGTAGCTACACTCCGATGCTTTCAAGTGGAAGTCTATTTTACTCATGGTGAGAATTTAATTCTCCATTTTTTCCCTCCTTCCACTGCTATGAAGTGGCCTCGGGTTATGGTTCACCATCAACCCTCATATCCACTTTATTTTTGTGTCCATCAAAAGAGCCTGATAAAATTCATAGCAGCCTCCTCCTGCATTTCTGACAGTGCATAGGGGAGGACTCAGGCTTGTGTTTTAGTTCCACGACATGGCCAGATTGTCTGAAAATGAAAGACATCGCTTCGGCTGTTCAATTATTTATTTTAGTCCCGAAATAAAGTATAAGCTTGAGTCATTTTATGCTCAGAGGGATTCATCTCTCAAAAGATTATTTGCATGCAACAGAATCGCCATGATGTGCTTTTAGTCTGGAGGAACAATGATTCTGTTCCTGCAGAGCACTGCTTTACAGACGTCTTTAAATCTCTGCAAATAAGACTACCTAGGGACAAACACGCATGTCAATCATACTTGTCAAGATTCCAATTTTCCTTCCACATCTCCTGGAGCACTCGCATCGTGCTCGTGCTCCTTATTGGCTGCGAGGGATGTGGTCTCATGACACAAACTGATGCATTTGTTCAGTCAAAGGGAAAACCCTGACAGGAATGTTCGTGGAGCCAAGATACAAAGACTGCTGGGACTATGTTTCAGATGTGTGTCCGTGAGCTGATAGGTGCCTCTATGCTGCTGAGGGGAGGGGGAGGATCTGTTAGCCATCCCCAGAAGATTGGGCAGCATTATTTTAGGACCATAACGCAGGAATATAATAATACAGGAATGTGCAGCTTATGGCTTTCCTCCATCAGGGAAGCCTTGGCTATTTTGCATTAGTGCATAAATTAACATCTAGCGCTGATGCCACTTCAGCCATTTTTTAGAAACTGAAAGTTAGGATCGTTTATTGAGCATCTACAGCTCTGCAACAACCTGACAGACTTAATTCAATTAGGGCTGTGTGATGTGCTGAGACACCGGAGGTGCGAGCTAATTCCTCTGTTTACACCCCTGAGTCACTGTCACAAACAAAGACAAACACACTCATTGGCTTCCAGGATCGTGTTTGCTGTGATTGTCCCATCGCCTTTGAAGTTTCTCATCGCTTTATGTTGTTTACTTATTCATGCTCTTTCTTTGCCTGAAATCACCACGGGGTACTCCGTTAGAATAATTTTAGCACAGTGTGAAACAATGTATGAGCCGAGTATTAGAGATGTAAACTGCACCCAGCGCTCTTCTTACATACTGTAGAGACACAGACCCTGTGGATCGCCTGCTTGGCTAACTCAGTGTGGAAACATGTGAGTGACTTTGCATGTTGGAAGTCATTAACATGGACTGTGGAGCACTAAACTCCCCTGAGACTTGGATTAAGTCAGTGAAATTCAAAAGGACACTTTCAGGGATTATGCTAATTGCTAACTGTTATATCAAGAGGTGATTGTTTTCCCAGGATGATTTGGATTATATGCGTCAGGGATTTATGACGCAGAGTCAACGTGTTGTGACTTTCTAACAGCATAGTTACCTGCTGCCAACCATGAAGCTAAGTTATGTCCTGTGAGGCTGCTGATATGTGTGATTTATTGTCCCGTATACATAATGTTCAAGGAAACCACTCACAATTAAATAAGCATTGAAAAGTGATTCATACAAAGAGGAAAGTGGGTTCAGATGAAAAACTGCATTTCTGAGGCTAATGATGCTAACAGGCTATCTTCCCTCAGCAGCATCACACTTCAGCACTGAGATCAGGTCCTCATAGGACACTAAAACTGAGACTGTAATGTGAATCCAGACAGTCCATCTGCTACTACCAGAGCACAGCTAATGTTAGCATTCAGCCACAGTCTTTCTGACAGCTGTGTTTGGAAATCACATACATTGGGAAAGGTAAAGGAAGCTGAATTTTTATCGCTAACTACTTCAGCCAACCCCCCAGGAGGTCCTGACCCCCACTTTGGGAACCACGAGACTAGTCTCTGTGCTGACAGTTAGATAAATGTGAAAAATGCATCAAAACTTTTTTTGTTAGCTTTTAAAGTTTGCCGGCAAGCTACGACTTCATTTCCATAAAATATAAAAACCCGGGCCAAACTCCAGCGTGTTTTTATTTGAGGAGACTGTCAGGGACAAAAGTGTAAAAACAGAGCAGTCTGCTCTCAGGCTGCTGCAGGATTAAGATCCTTGACTTCTTCTCTCTGCTGCTTTTTTTCATAAAGAAGTTCATGTGAACTGCTCTGGGTAAGTCGCTGCATGCATTTAAAGTGTGTCCACGGCGAATCTCCCGATAGTGGCTTTCTACTCTGATCGACCTCTGGTTTGTCTCATGTCTACAAGAAAGGAGAAGGCAGAATCCTAAGTATGGATTGATTTTTGAGTGAGCATACATTTACTTTTAAACACCTGCAGAACACAGTGGGGGCTGTGCGGTGCAGCAAACAGGCGCTCTTAATTGATTTGAGTAATGAACAAGGACACACTCTCGGTCTTGTGGCTCAAGGTTACCGTGCCATCACAGCCGTGCGCTCTTTTGTCCTCAGGTCTCTATTAAAAAAAGGACAGAGGTTCCATGAGAGTGTATCTGGGCTGAGGTGAGGAGGTAGCTGCTGTGACTAATGGGTTTATTTAATTCAATTTATGGCTCAGCCGCTGCATCATATGAGACATACTGGTCACTGGAAGATTGAGGTTTCTTCACCAAAGAAAGGCAGATTAACCCTCCTCTCAAAAGGGCACAATTCTTTCTCATGTCATGCTGGATTTTCATGCCAGGATAGCTGGATGCAGAAATCTGCAGAACTAAATGAATATAGGTTTGTGGTGAATATGGGCCTCTCAGCCTTTTAATCAGTGTCACGCCGGGCTGTGTTCTGCAGGCTTGGATGATAATAAATGAGAGCTTTGTCAACATGTCTGCTTGTTTCATGCAGGGAGGGAGTGTCTTAAGAGCATATTTGTCCAAGCAGATGTTTAGCATTCACTGCTATCTTTGCCATCTCTTTTGTGTTTCTACCGATTGAGGGTGGCATTCTGTATTTTCACCCTCAGCGTACTGAAATAATTAATAATCCCTAATGCAATTACGCAGGAGACCAGTCAAAGACCATATCTGCCTCTTAACACTCTTCATTTAATGTTTCCTACATTTCTGATCCGATCTGCAGAATGCAAATGAAGCCGTCCCTGCAGCAGCTGCATTGTCTCACCTCTGAGCCAGTTGCTTTCTCTTAAATTTGATGTAAAACACCTTGTTTTTATGGAATAAACACACGATTCATGCTCTGTATGCTGGGTAGACTCTGCAAAGGCTTCTGGGTTGAGAAATTAAATGTGCCATGGTAATTACTTAAGCAATGCCAGAGGAGGGAATTTCACACCTTGAGTTTAATAATACAGAGTGTGATTTGTCTTGGTTGTAATGTGCATATGTTATTTCAATCGCTCTGATGTTGTGCTGTCACATTTGAACAGATGGATTTTCACACACTAGTACAATCACATCACTCATTTAAGTCTACATGTGGAATGTGTGTATGGATTCTTGATGACTGGACTTTACGTGTGTTTTATAGAGTCTGGGTCCATTCAGGCAGCATACAGAAGCATAATGCAAAAACACTCCCTTAGCATGAATCCACAACAACCAAACATAAAATCATGCCATTAAAACTACTTCCACAGGGCGTTTGCTGCACCACTACTTTCACAGGGGAATCACTAGCTTCTCCGCTGCTGAGGCTCCAGAGTGCCGCTTCCCCGTGTCCTGCCAGCTAGCTGATTGCAGGTAATTGCCTTCACCTGGCGTCCCAGGTGTGCACCACTTCCTGATTACATGTTCAGAGTGAAAAGCGGCAGGCGTTTGTGTCTAGAGGGCCTCGATTGAGAACTACTATCTTAAACACTCATCTACTTTCAAACCCATCTACTCTAATTGCTCTCCAGCTGAATCAGCACGTTTTAGAAACACCGCTTTGTGTGAGCGTTCAGCTCAGTGTCAATAAAATATCAGAAATTATAATCCTTTTATGTTTGCTTTTCTTTAGTCCACAGAGGAATGTCTGCAGAGGTGTGGTGGCAAATTATTCACAGTAATAATGAAACAGCGGGTTGCACTGACACAGACATCCAAGAGGCCGTGCCCCCTGCCCTGCATAAGTGCTAACCCACAGAGTCAGACATGGCTCCTTTCCACAGTGACATCACTGCTTTTTGTTTCCACAGCCATTTTCTCCTGACATGTGAAAGCTGAAAGTCTGAAAAGCAGAACACTGTCCTCGCAAGTTCTGTCAATTTTTTCAAAGTCTGAGGAGGAATCGTGTGGAGAAAATTAATGTTATCGTTCAGACTCCCGTTGTTTGATGCAATTATAGAAGAAGGATGTAAAGTCTTAGAGCTAAGTGCTCAAAAACAGAGAAAGATCTGAGACCACCAGCTACTCCGCAGTACATGGATGGGGGTTTAGAATATCTCTCTACAGAAAAGAAAAGAGTTTATAAAATAAACTACCTGCTTCTTCCGCATGTGCTAATAAATGCTGTGAAGGACTAAGAATTAGACCTTTTCTTCATAGTTTTAACTCTTTATCTCATAGTTTAGACTGAAAATTGTCTCGGGTAGATCAGGACGCCTCCTACAGTGTCTCCTCCTCCTCGTTCCTGCCCTGCAGGGGTCCTCCTCCTCCTTCAGCAGCACTTACTGAATCCATCCCTGCAGACGTCTCACGCTCTCCAACACGTTCACCCCGTCGGCTCAAAATCCACTTGGCAAAGACACGAGTGACACCTTCCTGTCCCAGGTCACCTGCTCTCTCGATCAGATCCTTGAGCTCCTCTGTTGTCTCTGGAGTCTCCTGAAACAAGAGATCCAGTTCAGCCTCCAGCTGACCCATCGGCTGCTTGAGCTTTTCAACCAGGTCTGAGGACTGAAGACTTAAGACTTCTCACCCCCATGTTGTCACAGGATATTGAAACTGGTCTGGTTCTCCGCCTTCAGCAGGCTCATTTGGTTCAAAGTCTGTGTAAAGCAAAATCAGCCATTTTCTTGGAAACACATTGAATAGGTCACAATTGTATTTCTTTAAAACATGTAAAAGCCATTCAACCATTTAGGATTTAATCGTGGAGCTAGGCTTCACAAACTGTGTTTCAAATTTCTGTGTTCAGGATTTAATTGGTGGGTCAGAAATCATAGCTGTGTTACGTCACAGAGCCATATATGGCCGCCGGTGGTCAGCCATATAGTTGCAAGGCAACCGGAAACTGATTACCACTGGCAAAAGTAGTTATTTATTTATTTATTTCTGCTTTACACAGACTTTAAGAAGGGTGTCCAACATCTCATTACCAGCCAGGCACTGGCCCACGAGCCCGTCACTGACCCCTGATATCCTCAATATCCAAAATCAGCTTGAGAAGGTTTTCCTCTTGCTTACTCCCAGCCTCAGAGAGCTTCCTGTACCCAGAGACAACGTAGTATGAATACAGCTGCAGTCTTAAAACAGCAGTCAGCATCATGCTGAAAACAGCACACGTGTTGTTCTCTTCGCTTTAATCTTTCAGAAGCTGATCCTTGTCACTGCTGGACCTACTTTATCCCTTATACAGGTCTCTACACTCTTGGCTGAGCTCAGAGGAAGTCTCCTCCTGCTCCTTCACCCTCTCATCCTTGAGCAGTGTCTCACACAGCTGCTTTTCTCCAATCATCACCATGTGCCATGGATTTCTCCTGGATGACGATGGGAGAAACCTCCAGCTCCTCTCTGTCTTCCTCCTGCTCCTTCAGCTCACAGCCTCTCTGTGTCAGGGCTGGTGTGGTTCCTGCAGCTGATTCTGCATTTTCATCACTTTAATGCTTGTTTGTTGGTCACAGTCAGTCTTTGTGTCTGACTGAAGCATTGTTTGTTTCTCAGCTGTTATCAACCTGCTGTTGCTAAAACACACTCAGAGAGAGGAATTGTTTTAGATGTCCTCAACGGGGAAACATGGCTGCTTGTTTCTGTTTACTTTAAAAACAAAACAAAACAAAAAACCCCAACTATATTCCCATAAAGCTGACTTGATCTTCATAATGGTTTGGACATGTTTTGCATCCCTTTCTTTAACTGTCTTTGAGCCTGGGTTTTTATGGATTTGAACATGTGAACATCTTTTAATTATGAGCTTTAGGAACAAAACATTTCACTTCCAAATCTTCTTAAATGTCCTGAGATCGTCTCTGTGTGGCTGAATCAAAGCACAAAGGCTCAAGCAAACAGTGAGATAGATGCAATGGATGTGGGTGGGTGTCAGCAGACTGCATTGTGGGGGTTGTAGTCCATTGTTTGCTTAAAGTGATTCCTCCAAAGAAGTACAGTGAGTTCAAGACCATGATCCCGATCCCAGGGTTTGTTCTAAGGCACACTCCCTGTTCTCTTCTTTTATACCATTTGGCTTATAGATTGGCAGATTTTAAGTCACTGAACAGTTTTTCCTGATTAGTTAATAAAGAGGTGAAAGAGTCAATGACTCAGTGATGAAAGTGCTTTTCTCAAGTGAAACAAACATGGTGTCATACCACCATCCCAGGAAGAATCACAAGAGGCATCCATCAGCCTGCAGTGGTTGGTTCGATAAGGAGCGTAGGAGGAATCTGAACCGTTTTCTCTCGTCCCTGCTGAGTTAGAAGTCAACGGTTACCAAAGCAAAACAAAGAAAGAAAAAATCAATGAGGTGAAAAATCTGCAGAGATCTGTTAAGTCTTTGAACAAGAAACAAACTGGATGTAGATGAAGACTATCGGTCAAAACAAATGAGGTAAAGGGTGCTGAGGGTGAAACGACACGAGGAGACTGAGGTCCTAAGACTACTAATAAGAGAGACTAACTGTTCTCTCCTTATAAGATATCCACATTCAATCCCATGTCAAAGCACAAGACCAAACATGTCCACAAACAAGTCCACAAACATGTCCACAGAAAAGGAAAGAGATGATGGTGAGCTTCAATGTTGCCTTCATTTCAATGAGAGGTCTATTTGTTGATTCAGAGCCAAAACTGGCCTGTTTGTTACTACATCCCCAAACGTCCTGATTTAATGCCCTCTCAGAGGTCAGATATTGTACTGGCAGCCACAGACCACTTCCTTCAATACCGCCCCATTAATAACAGCGAATCAATCAGGGCGCACAGGGTGAACTTCCTCACTTGCATATGGGAGCAATTTGGGAGTGCTGCAGAGACATCTTTATTACATGAAGGAGATATTGCCAAGCATCTGTTTACACCTCAGTCCCACGTCCAAAACGAGGTATATGTCCAAATTAATTAAAGGTTCTATTCCCTGCAGTATACTTACATTTGCATTCCATTAGGAAACCTCAAGGGGCTGCAAATTGATTTAGGGAAGATTCATAAGAGCTTGTAATGTTCACTCACTCTACAAACTCCTGCAGCTTACGAAAAAAAAAAAAAAAAACTATTCTAGACTTTCTAGGTATGGAGTAGGGCGAGTGCCAAATTACAAAAATAAATCTATAAAAGAATGAGCAAAAAAAAGTGGAAATATAAAGATGAATAAATAAAATGAAAAATAAATAATGTGCCTATGTAAAGTGATATTAATAAAAAAAAATGAATCCATAAAAGAAAAGGCTAATAAATGTAGAAATATGAAGACAAATAAATAAAATTATTTTTAAAAAGTGCTTTTATAAAACACACTAATTTCAATGTTGTGGTCAGTAAATTGCCATTGCTTTTTCGAGGCACTTTGTTGCGTCTACTGTGCACATTAAACGCCACACTGTCATTGCTTTAAGTGCTTAAATGTTTTACCACTTACAATGCACATTATATCATCACTTTAAAAGCAAAGGAAATATGTGCAGAAATATGTGCAGAAAAATGTGCGCAGTAGGAATGTCATTGTGTGCAGGCACAGAAGGGATTCCAATCGAGAAGAAACATGGTGGCGGGAAATTTTACAACAGAACTTTGAAGACCTGCTGAAGTTACAAATCTGTGTCATTCATTCAACTGATATTCAATAATGAATCAAAAAACAAAACATTGAAAAATAGTTTGTTTTCCTTTTTTTAAATGAAAACAAATGAATGGAAATTCATTCATTTTTCAATATCCCGTTTGATCACTGCTCAGTGATTCCATTTTTATTGTACTGTGAATTTTTGCAATTAATAGAAAGATAAATGCATTGGATTCAGTGTGCAAGGTGTCTTTGTGTCTTGTGCTTGTCTTGTGTCTTGTCTTTATATAGCAAAATTATTTATTTTTTTATTTTATTAATTCAGATTTATTTTACCACTTTTATCTTTTATTCTTTTAAAGATTTATTTTTGTAAATTGGCACTCACACAACTCCATACCTAGGAGTCATTTACAAAAAAGGAAAAATGAACCAGCTGATTTTGAGGCTGAGTTTGTAGCACAAACTGAAATGATGGTGCGCTGCTCATACGTGGAGCAGCTTTAGCAGTTCATGTTTTGTATCTAACCTGTTGGAAATGAAACAAAAGGGAAATGAGTCACTCTCAATGAGCGCTGCAGTCACAGAGATTTCTTTTTGCAGCAGCTAGTTTCCTGCAGATGCTTATCAGATTTAGTTTGTACATTACAACCAGTAGAATTATGAGGATTTCATGTTTTTATCATAAAAATACTAAGAGAGCACATTTAAGAGCGCATGTACCATCAAAACCTGCATCTGTTGTTTAAGATTAGAATTTGAATTACACCAAAATATATGAATAAATGCATGAATATACACGGGACAGCGCTTCCATGCTTACACAGTCATTTATATTGTTTATGTGCCATTAATCTCCTGCAGCTTTCTCCCCTTCACTTTTCACATGAAAGCAGAAATTGCTGCAGGCTACTGTCATGCAACAACGGCTTCTACTGTCCAAAGTGTTGGCAGAGACGCAGGCTTCATATCCACAGAGCATCTCCCTGAGAGCATTCCTGAAGAAAAGAACACACATACTGTGCGGTGGGTCATGGTCGGAGGGATTTTATTATACATAATGATGATTTTGTGAGGAATATTAATTTCATCAAAGTCTGCATTAATTACAGCCCTGAACAAAGGGTGCTTGTTGATGGCGACGAACACCATCAAAGTTACAGCAGAAACTTAATGCAAATAGGATCCTTGAGAGATAATTGTGTCTTGGTGTGTGTTTGTGTGTGTGGGTGTGTGTGTGTGCTGGCATAGGGACAGTGGGCTATATATGGGGAGTCAATGATTCCATGATGAATCATGCTTTTCTCAAAGAAAACCAAACATGTTGGTCTGCCCAGCTGAATAACCAACATCATTAGCTATTCTATTTTTTCTCCCCCTGCTATTAAAAATGAACAAACCCACTATAGCTGCAAAACTTGGCAGCAGGGGCTTCGTCTTGATTCAAAGGCAGCCAATGAGACATCTTGGCGGGGGCGGGCATTCTCTCAGATGTTAAGACGTATGAATTATGCAGAAAGCAGCTATTGCAGTCATGACTATATGTGATGGTCTGTATTGCATAGGAGAAGCAGGTGTGATTACATGGTGTTGCAAACACTCAAGTGTAAAAAAACAAACTGTCCTATTGTCTTATTTTTTTCAGTGCTTCAATCACAGTAATCTCATTACAGCCCCGCAGTCAGCTTAAGTGGATGCTAAGAATACAACTGAGAGCGTGTGAGTGAATGGATCTTATGTTTTCACTTCTATGCTCAGCTAAATTATGCACTGGAGCATTGTTTATCCATCAAACCAGGCCCTGCTCCAACAATCCACTCACAAAGAAATTCAGAATTAGTTGGCAACACCAAAGTGGAGACAGAGCAAACAGGCGACTTTTCCCCTGTCCTCTGCCCATGATGTAAATATTGTCCAGTGTGAGGGGGAAAGCAACAGCTCGCCTGCTTTTAATGTCACGTCCCCTCTAAGTTCTTATGCCAGAAATCGGTAGAGTCTTTAACCTCTCCACCCACGGCTCCCACAGCTCCCACGGCTCTGGCATGGATATCCTCATTGAAATGAAAGCAGTAGTGAGCTGCGATTGAGGATTGTGAATGAGCGGTGTGGTAATGGAGGTCTGCTGCAGTTCTCTGTCCTCCTCTGATCTCGGGACAGGAGAGGAATGGGATTCGTAGAGAGGGGGGAGCGCGGTGGGGCTTACTCAGCAGAAGAACCCGTTTGAAGTAGTGACACACAGCAGCCTTTGCCTTTTGCTCTTATAATGGCTCTTTAAAGGGACCCGCTGAGATAGATGGCATGTAGATTTCCCATTTTAACAGTTCCTCTTCAGCTGTACTATCAGCAAAGTGCTGTTCAGGCCGGGAGCGTGTGTGCATTCGTGTTTACCCACGAGCACGCAGCACAGTGAGACATGCGCTCACTTTGACTAATAAATCATTGAGGATCTGATGTGCATCGATGGGAGCTCCGTGTCACTTTTGATACTTGATTAGCATTTCTGTCACTTCGCTTTTCGTTTAACATAACTCCAGCTGTGCGACTCAATCCAGACTGCCCATGGGCGCCATGGTGACGAGCTATTGCTCAAAGTGACAGCCTGTTGTAGCAGCGTGTCCAAGCATGTGTAAATTTCACTGAACATATGAAACAAAGCAGTTGCACAATGAAGGGTTATTTGCAGAATTAACACAACAATTTGAGTCTATTTTTTAAAAGAGCTGAATTTGCTGTGGTCCAGCTGCATTCAGAGTCTGATAGCCTGCTGGACAAAAAGACTTAAACTCATTCAACCCGGCCGGCTGCCATCAGCTTTCAAATGACTCATTATGTACTGCGTTTAATGTCCAGTTACTGTTATCTATCTCTTTATGTCATATTTAGAGTTACCACAGCCTACCTGTAATATTGTATGTGTGTGTGTGTGTGTGTGTGTGTGTGTGTGTGTGTGTGTGTGTGTGTGTGTGTGTGTGTGTGTGTGCATGTGCATGTGTGTGAGTATGGGTATTGAATTTTCTGTATTTCCACATTTGCATATTTGTGTGTAAGAATCAGAGCCTTTAACTAAACATAAATTCAACCTGACAATACTGTTACAACTGAGCTTGTTCGATACAGATTTTTTGAGGCCGATGCCGAGTCAGGAATAAATCTGATAACCGATTAATCAGTCGATTCATCGTAAAAATATAAAATTCAAACAAAATCTTTTTCTGGCCCTTAATGCTGACAATAACAAAGATATATATATACTACAGGCAGACGATTAAATTGTTTTACAATACTTTGTCCATAAGTATTTGTTTAACTTTACAACAGAGAGAAACTTTCAAGTATAAAAACAAGCAGAAGAGCATTAAAAAGGGCTATAACTGGCCGATAATTGGCCAATTAAATCAGCCAATAATCGGCAGGAGTTTTTGCCGATTATAATAAAATTATGTAATTAATATAAAGGGCTATAATTGGCTGATTAAATCGGCTGGCTGATTAATCAGTTGGGCCATAATAACAGTGATTTAAAGTCTGTGTAAAGAAAGATCAGCCATTTTCTTGGAAACACATTGAATAGGTCACAATTGTATTTCCTTAAAACATGTAAAAGCCAGTCAACCATTTAGAATTGAAGTGTGGAGCTAGGCTTCACAAACTGTATTTCAAATTTCTGTCTTCAGGATTTGATGGGCGGGTCATAAATCATAGCGTTACGTCATTAACATAGCCCCGCCCCTGTTGCTGTCCATGGTGGCAGAAGTAGTTATCTGTCAAAGCAACACCCATAGGCTTCTGAGGAAACGGGTTGATTGATAACCTAACGGTATTTGGCTAGGCTATGACACTAGACACTATGACATTATGACACTATGATACTAGTCAATAATACATGTTGCTAAGTTGCATAAATGGGAGCAATAAATGACCTGATGGAGAGTCTCTGATGGAGACTGAGTCAGACACTGTTAGTGCTCAGTCCTGTTCCTCACAGAGTCAGTGGCTGGCTTAAACAGGTATGGTTGGGTCCATCCAGTGAAGCTGCTTGCGCTTGCTTCCACTGTTACTGTAGGTTATGTCCTTGCGCAGTACACACCAGGCCCCTGCCACATGTGGACTTTGCTAAATACCTCTAACTGACACGCCCCCCAGCATTCCATAGCAGAGAGAAGCGCTTATTTTTTCACAATTTGGAGACCTAATTTTATACATTTTTATTAATCTTGCATCTTTGGCTCAGTGGCACGTGTGACACGTTTCTGTGGTGTGACAAACTTATGACGCAAATTTTTTGCTGCTTTACACTTTAATACTGCCTTAAAGATTGATTGATTGATTGAATGATTGATTGATTGGGATTGAAGAGGTTTCAAGCCTCACGGCATTTACTTCAGTTTCTCATGCCACATCTGGTTAAATATAGACTCTCCAGCATGCTAAAGTCCCTCAAGATCAGCTGTTTCTGAAAGTCTGGAACCAACAGTCATGACACATTAAAAGCTGCAGATCACACGTCCTGCTCATCTTAGCGTTCCAGTAAACAGAGCCTCTTAACACTGCCTGTATGTTTTACACTCCTGTTTTATTTATACACCCTGTGACTCATTGATTAAAGTCAGCTGTTTGCACGCCCAGTAATGTAAAAATTGCAGTGTGTATGATGTAAAATAGCATGCAGTATGAGGTTAACACTCCCCTCAGAGTATTATGTAAACAGCATGCCGCTGTACAGATATGGGAATTAGCATCCTGCCACAGCGTATGTTAACCTGCGCCGGGCTCAGTCCTCCCCATCTGTTAGCCTGCGCTCTGCAGCACAATGAGGGAGACAAATCTGTGTGTGACACTCGCTCATAGTGACTGTGTCATTTAAATGTTGCCTCTCGAACAATACCTGCCTCTCTTTGTTGACAACAAGCAGCTTTAAGTCTCACATTCATCATATTAAAGTTATTTTCTTTTCCCCTTTTGTCAGAATGTCAAAAGTTTCAAATGAAGAGTGTAAATGCCATTTGAAAAGAATAATCCTGGTTTGAGCTGCCGCACAAAGCAAGAGAAAATCATTTGAAAATACAAACGCCTGCGCATAAATACTGCTCACTTAGCTTATGAAATAACTCCTGCACAGTGTTGACCCTTTATTTTTTCAGAGTGAATATATACGACACACTGTGTGCTGAAAAACTGGATGTTTGAAGGATCAGAGTTAATGCAGTCATGACCTTGGATTCCAGATGTAGTTTTATTGCATTAAGTGCAGAATAACATTTTCTTGCACATTGTTAAAATTGTAATTAGAGAATGGACGAGTGTAAACCTTCGTTCTGGTCCTAATTTATGCTGCCTGTATGATATCTGTCTGCTATCCTCCTCCTCCTGCACAGTTAACAGTGTCACAGCGGCTCCAGAGGTGTAAATGCACTTAACCCTTTCTCAGACCTACATACCACTGAGCAATTATTTTCTGATTCATTCAGGGACCAGCACACCCTGCACTGAGTCTGGAAGTCATCTCAGATTCAGGAATAAATCAGATCTTCTCTCAGCCAGTCACACCAGGAGGTCACAGTACTCATTTGACAAGAGTGGCTTTAAAGAGTTACGATTATTATTTTTTCTGAAATGAAACTTAGTGACACAATAAAACAGAAAACATGTTGATACAGCAGCATTACTCCTCATCTTATGTTCTGTTAAACATCCATTAGCTGTAGATTGTAAGTGTGGACTTTTGAAGATCTTGTTTTAGAGAGTTAAGTCTCTAAAAGCTCTTGAGATAACATTTATAAGTGACAGGGGCCCACTGAAAGAACCAGAGTCCTTTTGAAAACCAAAAACACAGTGAGCTTAAAAGTTCAGGGGTCATAAAATGTCAGGAATAAGGACAGGTCCTGTGTTGAAAAGAGAATCTAAATTATTGCTAATTTTTCATTTTGTTAATGTTTTAGCAGCTAAAACACCTGCCAGAACAAAATTTGATCCCTGATTGGTCATCAGGGTCAATCAGAGTCCTCAGGGGATCTAAGCCTTGTTTCTTGTTGAAGGTTATGCAGTAATAAACCTGTATAAAATCTTGACTTATAATGATCGCGGTAACGACTCTACCCCCCCCCCACACACACACACACACATACCTGTCGTTCTTTCCTGCAGCAGGCTTTCACTTCATAAATGTTCTGATCAGTGGGATCACTTTGATCCAGGCTCCTCAGAACTTACTGGAGAAAAAAAAATCCTCTTTTGAAATGCAGAGCTGATCAATGTATGAGAAACAGTTTTCCATGGCAACAACAAAGACACTTCCTCACTCCGCTAGCCAGCTAATCAAAATCAGCTCTTGACACTGCACAACAGATTAGCCAGAGAACTACTCTTGAATCAAGGAAAGTAATGAGTCTGGCTGCGTGCAACGATATTCAGCTGAAGAACGTTTCATGTAATTTGCCGCTCTCTGATGGCGGAGGAATGGGTCTGGGTATGAATGCAGATTGAGCTGAAAACTGGAACAATCTCTTTTATGGTGATGACAAGATACTGACACTGTTGAACTGTTGTGTAGTTCAGTAATATTTTCACACAAACAGGGAAAAATGAGCAATTACTCTTATCAGTGTTTGAGGAATCAGATAAGTTGAGTGTTTAGCACACAGATATGATCACAGCTGGTTAGCAACACAGGCTAAAGTTAAAGCTAATGATTCGTGTAGAAACAGGAAGTGTTAACTCTAACCCTTGTCTCTCAAAAGTCCACTCAATGACATCAAACCTGCTCAGCGATGAATATTTGGGCATAATTCATAAAATTCTGTTCTCTGATGACACCAAACCTAAAAATACCAGACTTGAAAAAAAGGTAATTTTATACCATTTTAACATTTCCAGTCTGATCAGATATTCCAAAGTGACTGCAAAGAACACGTGTGGGTGTCTATTCTTTAAGTGATCCATCTTTTTAAGGATAGACATCTTTTTCTCTTTGGACGCTCCACATGCAGTGACTGTTTAACTCTTTGACTCCATGTCTGAGCATTTTAGCAGAACAAGCAGGTGATCAGGTTTTTCTCGAAGTCAGACAGACCACTGCTGGCAGCCTTAAGAAAAAAAAATTACACTATAAATTAATTTATTACGTGAGATTAATGTTTTTTTCTGTTCTCCCCTGGTTTTGATTCAGCAGAATGTGAAAATGCTTGCTGCTTGCACCCATCTTTGGTGGTTTTTCTCAGATTTGCTTACAGACTTGGTCAGAGAACACACTCTGGGGCTTGACCCTTGCTTTAAGGCGTCTGACCTACATTTTATTGAACAAAGTAAATCTTCTGTCTTTCCGTCTGAAGGCATCTGAATCAGAAGTGTAATAGACACAAAAAGAAGAAATAAAAAAAGCCCTTATGCGTGGTGTCTCTTTGCTGTAGCTGCATTATAACAATATCTTAGCGTGTCTTTTGTTTCGGACACGCATCTGCAGACTGAAAAACTTCATTTAAATTATAGCTGTATCGTAGCGGCCAGCCTGTGAAGTCAGTCAGTCTGAGATGAAAGCGTGACATGGCTTTCAAATCTTCTCATCTTTAGAACAAAGACACATCAGACTGCAACACACAAGTCTGCAGTCTGTGGAAAATCAGAGCGTCTTTGTGTTACAGCAGCTTGTGCTGTCCAGACTTTACACTCAAGAGCGCAGGATAATTAATCTCAAAGGTTTAAAACCATTGCAACACTGCAAAATTATACCATTGATTAAAATGTAAAAAGTATTCACTGACAAGATTCAATTTCTTGTAGAGATCATTATTTAGAATACACAGCCAATCGCCCCTAATAAAAAACAATGAAATGTTAAGTAGATTCTTCTTCTTGACAGCATCCCTCCTCTGCTGTTGACAGTAGAAACAGTCATAGCATCTGAAAGTTGCTGCCGCACATCCAGCTCCCTGTTTTTCCCTGTTTTAAAGTCCAAAACTGAGAGAAAGAGCTGAGTCTGATGTGCTCAAACAAAGAGTCACACCTTCATGATGAATGGCCTCATGGTTCTTCGTTCAGTCGGCTCTGCGGCTCAGACATGGCCCTGTTACGGCAGTGAAAAGAACAGCTGTAGGGTTTGGGGAAGGCAGATAAGCATTAGCGTATTCGTTTCACTGTACTGTAAATTAAATGACTGAATACACAGTTCAATGTAAAATAACTCCTTCTTTTTAAATACATTAGACTCTAAACTTTTGCCCAATTTAGGGCATGACTGACTTGAAGGTTCCCTCACCTCTGTCTCTTTGCTTATTCGCCTCTTTGCCTCTAGGCCTCACTGCCAATTCTGCTCTTTGCATATTCACCTCATTTCCTCTTTTTCTCTTTGCTTCTTTGCTTCCTTGCTTCTTTGCTTATTTGCTTATTTGCTTATTTGCCTGTTGTGGAGTTGATTGAAAGTAATTTTGAATCAGTTTTTCAAACATGGTGCCTACCAGTGGTGGCTTTAAAACTCTGCTTTAGAAACAGACAGATGCAACTTTTTCCTTGTATTAGATATTAGTCTGTTATTGACATCCATTCACACACACACACACACTGGGTTATAAACAGGATGGATGAAGAAGGGAGCATAACTTGGGGCCTGGGTCCATAAACTGTATTTCTTACTTTGCAACAACAGAGCCTATTTAAAATAAACATGTATATAATGTGTGTCAAACACCAGTTCACTTTATATTTGTAAGAACATAATATGGTCAGCTGACTCTCAGGTGACTCTTAGGTGACTCTTAAGTGACTCTTAGGTGACTCTCAGGTGATTCTCAAATATCTATCAGGTGATTCTTGGCTGACTCTTGGGTGACTCAGGTGAAGATAGGTCCCCTTTTGGAAAGAGTAACTGGAAAATTAATCCAACTGTGAATTGAATTCTCACAAAGAGTTCAACATTTTTAGCTCCTGAATAAAACTATTCTTGTTCTGTAACTAATGTCCAATTTGATTCATGATGTGAATTATTTTTTACATTGCTGTGACCCCCCCCACCCCTCAAAAAAAAAAAAAAAAGAAAAAAAAAAAGAATAGATAAATAAAATAAACTTCGTTTGATATTGGCCCAAAAGATGAAGCCTAAGAAGGACCACCTTAAAAAGTCTCCCTGAGCTCTCACTCTTTGTCTTTTATCATTTTAAAAGGAGCATAATTTCATTACTGAATAATTTATTTCTCAGGACATCATCGCTGTAGAGCTGCGGTGCCAATTTGATGACTGTTAACATGACTGGAGGTCATTTATTCTGAGTAATTGTTACTTAAAGTTTTTGTAATTATATTGTTGAATAGCTAATTAAAAAAACCTTCTTATAGAGGCTGAGATATTCCTTTATTGCTCCCTCTTCTATGGACTTCCTCTGCTCCTGTCATTCATTAAAAAAAAAAAAAAAAAAAAAAAAAAAGCTTTGCAGGGGTACACACACACACACACACACACACACACACACACACACACACACACACACACACACACGCACATTCAGCAGCCATGTCTGCTCACACGTCATGCTGGTTTAATAAGAGATAGCACAGAATTAGAGAAAAGACAATACTGTGTGTTTGCACTCCCCCATGCTGGGGTAATGGCCTGGGGAAGCTGATTAAATACCAGGAGAGCTGCTGTCCAACCAGCTTCATCTGGACAATAACACAGTCTGTGGGTGAAAACTATTCACACCCGCTTAGACCCAAGAATGAAATGAGCCACACATCCCACACACTCCAGTCTCCCTTCCTCGTCATGTTCCCTGTCTGACACAGTAATCACATACATTATGGAGAGTTTGAAGTGCTAACTTTGCGCATTGTGTTATTTAGGGATGAGTAGCCAATAGACACCTTCCCCACCTAGAAGCATCAACCCCTCTGTCTGCGTGGCCTACATCAGGTCGTAGCGGCGGCAAAAATCACATCTCCAGGTGGCGGGGTGAGAAAACGGGAGGAGATGAGGAGATGTAAGGCTCTGAAAATAAATCTGATAGATAAAAAGAGACAGTGAACAGAGGTGGAGTGCTCACCTACTGTTTGTGACTTTTATGGAGAAAGAGCGCATGTGACGGATGATGCTAATTCAACTAGCTGTGTTTTGGTAGAGAAGTGATAATTTGATATTAAGGGAAGTGACAAGACTGCTGTGGAACCAGTAATTGTCTCACAGCAGCCCTGCAGGTTTCCAACTCTTGCTTTTAAAGTTATAATAGGAAATTCTTGCGAAACCATTACAGTTTTATTTAAAATACAGTACAAAGCCACTGTCATCTCCTGTGGATATTAACTTTGCTTTTGACAAAAGTACCTTAATCCAATATAACAGAGACCAACTTATTATCGCATGTGTTACCATTATGTCATTATTAAAGTGGAAAATGTATATTTTACATGTGCCACTTTAATGAACTTTGTTCTCCTAAATGCATAAATGAAACCCTGTTCCCTCACACTGTCACGGTTTAACTGCTACTGTACCTTTAAATGATACACTGTCCTGTTTGCTTAAAAAACCACACCACATACTCCCTGTTACCATGACCAGGAGGTTCCTTACAGACCCTTCAGTGTGTGCAGCCCGCGATGCTATAGAAAGAACCAGAAAGCTGCAGCAGCTGATCCCTTTTCATTTCAGTGCACTCAGCACGTTGGGCCCATAATGCCTTGAGTGCTTGCCTGAGCTACACAACATCACTCTGCTCAGCCACTCTCCGATTTGAGTTCTCCCTCCGATATCCAGGGTAATGAGAACAGAAAATCTGGAAGAAAAAAAGGTGGAATAAGTGGAATAAGGTTTTTTTTTCTTTTTTTTTTTTTTTTGGAAAGTAAGCAGGCAAAAGCTTGCCTGCGGCAAAGCACACCAGAAAGCTCTCTGTGGTACACACTAATCTGGCCACCCACGAGCTGTGACCTATGTATTCCCAGTGTGAGCGCCGTACTCCAGGACAAGCCCACCTTTCCATCACTGTCACAAGCTGCACTAATGAGAGCCAGAGGGCGCTGGGTCAACGACTTAGCTGATTTGCCTGCTGATAAGTGAGCACTAGGAGGTAAAGCAGTAAAAAAAAAAAAATAAAATAAAACACTCAGGACTTCTCTGCATTTCCCAGACCTTCTCCAAATCTTCCTTCCCTTTGAAAATATGACCGAAGTCATTTCACACCAGAAGTTAATTTATTTAGACATCCAGGTAACCAGACTGCACAGATAACCAAACTGCGGGTATTATTACATGTTTCAGCACAGTTTTAATGTGAAGCTGTGTTTGGTGCACTGAAAACCTCCTTTTGGCATTACTCTGTGTTATTCTAATGGCACAACAAGCGATCTGAGAATTAAATTGCCACTCAGTAACTTCAGCATGCCACTCACATAGGTGAGTGATAACAGCCCACAAACTCATTTACATGTGATTATGCAGCTGTTACTGTAGAAAAGAGGGAATAGCTGTCTGACTTTAACTCAGAACAGACTGCTGTGTAATTATAGGCTTAAACTGACATGGTATGGTGACGCTTTGTACAGAATGAATTTAAGACAGAGGTGTTGTTGTGAGATACACCACCTTTTCTTTCTTCACATCTCAACAATCCTCACATTTTATCAAATGAACCAAGCGCATTTCTCCCCTGCAGGCCTCTGAAGGAGCAAAGGTGTGACCTCTCACCTTCCTTTTAGAAGCTCAGGATGCACTTCACACCGTGGGCCATGTATGAAGAAGGATGAAGAAGGATGGAGATTAGTGGTGTATGATACTGCAAAATTTGGTTTCAATCTGATACCAAGTAAATACAGAGTTGTATCATAGATATCAATACTGATACCAATGCTAATACTTTATACATAGAAAATCATCTTGTTGAAATTAGTCAAGAATAACAAAGACTAAAAATAATGTTCATGTTCATGAATGAAAGTAGAGAGCTAATTTGTCAATCAGAAAATAGTACTATGCTTTAATTTTTTTCTGCTTTGTTGTATGAAAGTACATTTGAATATTCATGGATATCAACATTAGCAACATTATTACATTTTAGCATTAAACATAATTTTGATGAAAGAGCTTGCACAGTCTGGTGGATTAACAATCACAGAGACAAAAATATCATTATAGTTATTTATTTTCAGTTACAATAAAATAATTAATTTAGATTTATTTTAAACCAACTAAATTGAATATCCGTCTATCTCAATAATTCGTTAAATTAGTTTTCTAAAATTACAACCATGAAAACCAATTACAATTTAAAAAATAACATCAACTAAAGTTGGGGATGATTTAATCTTACTTTAATTTCCATAAATCAACTACCTGGATATTGTTGGCCATACTAAAATGACTCTGCAGGTGATTTCTAGCTCTGATTCTGGGGTCTGATTGTCTGATTGTAGTTTGGGGATTCTTTTCACTCCCTGTTTACTTTGCAGCTAAGAATTCTTTTTTGTTGTGTTTTCAGACATTTGTGTAAGTTTGTGGTGTTGCCACAAAGCCTTATTTGTGCTCTGAAAACATTGCAGCTTGCAGTATTTTGGTATTCAGCTGTAAAATAACAACAAACAATGATCCTTTTTGCCATTATGCAGCCAGCAGTGCACCTCTGAGTGACGTGACTGAACAGCTACACTCACAGTACAGTAGGAGAGGAGGGGAAAGGAGGGGTGGAACGCACATAAGTGAAGTGAGAGAGGAGCACACATGAAGGAGAGAAACTGAAACTTAAGTATGGATACTATCACGCAAGTATTGGTCAGTACCGATACCAACGTTGGTATCGATATATTGATATTTTGGATCGATCCG
The DNA here is from genome assembly GCA_030710495.1 of Labroides dimidiatus. Lineage (NCBI taxonomy): Eukaryota > Metazoa > Chordata > Actinopteri > Labriformes > Labridae > Labroides > Labroides dimidiatus. The sequence goes on from CM061163.1 coordinate 12,064,398, forward strand.
CCTACCACTAATTGGGAGAAAACTTGAGGAGTAACTCGCTCAGAGAGATTATCTTATTGTTGGATGGCACAGCGTTTTTCTTTGTTGTTGCTATGTTGGTGAGGCGTAATGTCTAACTAGCTATAAACTCACCTCGCTAAGACAAATATAAATCACTTCTAGGTATCAGTGAGATGGCGCCACAGCATGCCGAGGAGAAAGAATGAACTAAGGGAGACTTGTTCAGCTATGAACTGGGTAAATGCCGTTAGCTCTCTGTGCTTTCCTCTTACAATAGCTGCAGTGTGAATACGATGGTTAATGTCATAGCTTACCAACACACACTTAATGTCTTTATTCTGGGAAGACATGGGATATTGGCAGTTCTCAGGGAGACTGGCAGCAGCAGTGATCGATGAGGTCATGTGGTGTCAGGGGGAGACAGCTGAGCCTGGAGGCGGCCCGTCCATCAGGGAGCATGGCAGCTATCCTAGGACGCACAGGACTACGCTTGCGCTACCTCTACACATGTGCATAAATAGAGGGTCTGCGTAAATGAGTTGGTGCCTCCCTGAAGTTTATTCAATTTTCAGAGCACTTAGTGTCATTAGAAGGGGGTTAAATAATGCAGCAGGTACACAGAGAAGAGGAGGTATTTGTGCTGCCACTCAGAGGGTTTGCAAACATCTCTGAAAGATTTAACAGTTCCCTCTGAAGCTTTTACATCAGAACTGTTTCAGCCGACTTCACAAGAAGCTCAGACAGGCATCAGGTTTTTTTGTAGCTTCCTGAGAGGGTCTCTGTTTGGAGAGATCTGGTTCAAAGTTTCAATGAATAATCAAAAGAAGAGAAAATGTCTAAAAGCCAGCAGTAATTACCATGACTTACTTCACTCTGCCACGTTTACAGAGCAGACGAGCTGCAGTAAAAGCTGTAAACTCATTTTGGAATTAATGCTGCCATCATTGCGCCGATTTATTCTTGCAGGAGGATGGAGATAACATATGCGTCTGCAGGTGGTGTTTGTTATGAACCTGCCCAGCAGCAAGACCATAAAACTAAATCCATTAAAACTGAATCTGTGTCTTGTAGTTGCAGATGAAAAATTAAACACAGTCAATACAAAAATGTTTATTTCAAACATAACATATAAGAACACATTACAAATATAACTTCTCAGAATTTGAAAAAAAGAAATAAGCTGTTATGTTTTCAAACTCAGAACTTGTTCATTAAAATCTCAAAAACAACTCTTTTTACATCAATTATTCAACATTTAACTGTGCTTACAAACGTCATGATTAATAATGTGTATGTGTCAGGTTTTGTTTCTGGATGTGAGCCCTTTTTTGTCTCTGAGCATTTTTGAAATTGCAACACATTTCAATGTAGGATACGAGTCTTCAGATAGATATAAAAAAAAATAATAATAAATTCACCACCTCTTATCATCAGAAAGAAAAGCGAAAATGATATTTTTTTTCTGACACTTGACTGAACAAAAGCGAGTTCAGAGACATGGTGAAATTTAAACACATTATTCTGAATGTACTGTAAAAATATAAGTTAATGTACATGACTTTCTTTTATTAGACTGAGAAAAATATATTTAAAGAGGGGGTACTGTCCTTTTTTAGTCTTTATTTTGTCACCCTGGGGCTCCTGTAGTATCTTTGCATATACATATACAGTTAAAAAAAATCATTTATTTTCCCTCTCGCTGGTGTTTGAGATAAATAAAAACAAGAAATCCAAATGACTGTATGTATGTATGTATGTATGTATGTACAGTATGTATGTATAAATACTTTATAAACTGCAAGTCTATGACTGTAAGGTTTAATATACGCTGATCTTTTTCCCATTGCTGTCTTGTTTTCCTGGATCATTTCCTCTTTGTGTATGTTGTTGCTCGCCCATGAATGATACATGCACACGCAGCGCTGCAGGGGCTCTTTAACAGTGACCCTGCACCGCCTCACTCCCAGTACTGGAAGGAGAGAGAAAAGAAAGTGGCAGCCTGTAACAGTGTTGACATTTTAGAGGGACTGATCCACAACAGATGTCTGTTAATGGTGTGTTGTGTTTCATGAAAATCTGTTGTTTCCTCGCAGCCCGGCTCAGGTCAGCTGAGCCACGCTTGCAGAGGTGATGCTTCACCAAGCAGTACAAATCAGCTTTCCATTTCACTCTGCATGAACGATGCTGCTCTAGTTGATGAGTGGCTGCTTCCTGGGATGGACCCAGGAGTCATACTTCCACTTCCATGAGCAGCAGCCACACGGATATTGTCTCACATTGCTATCATTGTGAATTAATGTTTTGCTGAAGGAAGTCTTCACAGAGTATCCCACCTGCAGAGTGTTTGGTAATCAGTGTTAAGGACGGGAGAGATGGGAGCTATTAAATGGAGTTTATTAAACATGAAACAGAGTTTCTGGAGGAAAGGCCAGCGGGTGTGAATAAAACGTTTTTACTGTTAACCTGTTCTATCTACGTTTAAACTGTTTGTCTTTTTCATGTTGTAGTATCCTTATAATCTTATAATAATTAATTTACATTACACTTTTATTATAGCTGTTATCAAAAGCTGTGGATGGCCCTGGAGTCTATTTCTCCAAACTGTTCACAAGTTTTAATTTGCTAAACTCACAGCTTAGAATTTAAAGTCTACTCGACCGCAGTATCACAGGCGGGGAAAAGGACTGTTTCCACAACAAGAACCCCGCCCCAAAATATTACGATTATCTACAGACGTAATGATTGATTCCCTCAGACTAAACGTATTAAACTCTAAATTGAAGATCTGAGCTTCTATGTCAGTGAAGACAAAGTCTAATTCAGAGGAATGAAGGTATTTGAGGCCTACAAAATGTTTCTGTCTTCACTGTGTAGTTATTTATAAAGAGATGGTCACAGTGAAACCTTGGTACCAGCTGGCTCTGGGTGTACAGCATCATCTCTGAGCATTTAAATCTGACTGAGTTTTGACTCCAAGAAAGAGCGCTAACAGGGGAGAAGCCAAGCAGCTCTTTTTTTCACCTTCTCTAACGCCCACACTCAGGTGCCCTGGGCGATATCCTGCGTCACCGTTCCACCACCGTTCTACGGCTGGGTCCCCGAGCTGAGGCACTCTATGAATATAAAAGCTTACCTTCTGGATTACACTTAATTTGTGCCATTTATCCTCTGGGAGAAGATGTAATTTCTTGGAGAGCTTGGGATAAATCATAATGATGAGAATAATGTTAGAGTATTAGAATAAGATAAAAGTATTCCCTCTCAGGTATTGAGGAAAAACAGAGCTTAAGGGGTTTCTCTGGCATTGCAGACTGTGATTCTTTGCAGAATATTGAAATGATTGGCTCTAATTAATATTTGGGGTGTTTTCTTCCTCTAGTTTCTTATTGTTAACGTGTCACGGTTGCAGCTTCCTTTCCCAGTTATCTTGTTGTGTGAAGAAGAATTCACACATTCTCTGCTTTCATGCATACAGATAAAAGAAACACGGGACATTATCCAGGTCCAAAATACTAATTACCTGCTGTTTACCGGCTTTGTACGGCCCACCTTTTCTTGGGACAATCGATAATTACACACAAAGGCCAGGGGAATGAAATCACCCTGATAACCATTAGCATGAAACTAGATGAAGTTCATTAGCCATTCTGCCAGCGTAGTGTGCAATATCCAATACCGGAGACGACTAGCTTTGCCTTTTGTTCTCAGCACATGAGATGGTATTCTGTGGCAATTCATTCCAGCCCCACACAAACACACAGGCTAATATATGGCCTCTTCACATCAACAACAGTTGTTTTGGATGCATTTAAATGCAGGGAGCACGTTTTCTCCCTCATCCATTCACTTTATTCTGTGCTGTGATTTTTGCAGATGTTAGACTTTCATATTGGAGAAATAAAAAGATGTATGTCATCAAATGGAGGAGAGAGTTCCTGTAATGATGGCTGTGATGACAGCAGAGGGTGAGGCTGGTTATTTATGTACCTTATAATTATCCAGGTGGCTTCTAAGCATCGCTAATACATTTCCATATGATGTGACAAGTTTCAAGATCACAGTAATCACACTTTCTTCATCTGTTCAACAGCCTTAGAATAGACTTTAAATGAATTTTTATGAAGCAAGTAATGTGTGAAATATTCAAAGTATGGAGGGACAGTTAAACTCCCTTTGTTTGGTGAATGGGTTGCGGAGTAAAAGAAAAAGAGTCTGATTTGATATATTTGCTCCTCGGCATGTAGAGGGTGTACTTCCTCCTGCCTGAACATGTTATTGTGTGTCACAGCAGCTCGCTCCGGCTGCCTGCTCTGACATTACGCTGCATGACTGGCTCCCTATGGCAGCCCACCAGAGAGAAGCTTTCAGACCGCCGTGGACGACACACAAAGGGACCGAGCATGCAGAAAATAAATAAATGAGGAGATATGTTAAAAATTTACTATCTCTGCTTTTTTTTCTCCCCCAAATGACCGAGGGGCTTTAGACCAGCACTATAGGCAGCAAAGTAGGCCACTGTTGAGGATCAGTTGAGCCTCGCTGGTTCGAGTGGAGTGACAGAAAATAGAGGAAAAAGCTGAACATCAGCCACGTGACATTATCTGGACTACGTGAATCTCTATAAAGAAGCTCTCATTATTTATTCAGGGCCTTGTTTATTTGTGTGTGTGTTTGTGTGTGTGTGTGTGTGTGTGTGTGTGTGTGTGTGTGTGTGTGTGTGTGTGTGTGTGTGTGTGTGTGTGTGTGTGTGTGTGTGTGTGTGTGCAGCTCCTCTCACACTCTAAACATGAACCCGCTGCTCTACTTTAATTAGCTTGTGTGGGCACATTTACATTGACTGAATATTTATATTGAACTGCATCCTTGTCAAAATATCTGATTAATTAGAGTCGTTATATTCACAAGCTGCTCATTAAATCAAGTAAACTGATTCAGCCCAAATATCTGAATCTGAATGAATAAACTGGTGAAGGAAAACGTGCTTCATTTGAAGACTTTGGCAGGTCAAAGGAGGCATGTGTTCTGATTTATTCATGTTTAAGGATCAATTTCGCCAAGGTGGGTCCATTTTTGGGATCAGACTCACTTCAAAGTTTTACAAGTTGTGTGATGATTAATGTGGAAAGGAGGGAAAATCCTTCATGTTCCCTTCTTGAACTTCTCTGTCTCCTTGATGTATTTTCTTTGAGCCAGTAACGAATATTAAGATAAGACTGAATTAGAAGTTTGAGGAAGAAAGTCTCTTAATGCTGGATCTACAAACAGCTCAAAAGCATCCGCACACCACCCTAACCCTAACCACAGCCCTAACCCTAAACTTAATGCTGCTTATTGCTGAAGGTGTTCTGAATCAAGAGGGTTAAAACTCCTCATTTAGTTGTATTTATTTATTTATTTATTGTCCTTTTTTCATTTTCATTTAGAGAGGGGTTGTTGTGCTTTTTTAGTCTTTATTCTGTCCCTCTGGTGCCCCTGTAGTATCTTTATCTTTAGATTCAAACTGTTTGTAAGACAAGGTTTGCCCTTAACACTTCTTTAAAGACACATTTATTTATTTATCCTCAGCTGTCTGACAGGATGAAGACATTAACTGTGTGTAAAAAAATGCTCCACTGCTTGCTTTTTCCCCTTTTCTTTATGCTTTTCCTCTTTCCAGTGTCTCGAACTCCCAAGAACCTCTTGGAGAGCAGCATCTGTGTACAGTGCGAATTGTGGAGAATGTTTCTGAGAGGAGTTCATGTCAGGAGTACAGAGAGGAATCTTAATTTATCACAGGAGGACGGCCTTTTCACCTCTTTATCAGCCGCTGAAGGATATTAAAGATCGTGTACTTTATGAGCAGCAACTTAAGGAGAGAGTAAATCTCTCAGTCACTTTTAACGTCTCAGTTTAGATATTTCTCCGACAAGACTAAGTTCTTACTAACTCTTGAGGTTTTACTGCTCGGCTTTATTGGTGTCCAGGCAGTTAAAAAAGTCTTACGACTTTTTATGTCCTAGCATTAGCGTTAGCATTAGCCACAAAGAATAGCTTCAGAGTCTTTTCTTTAAGAGGGGCTGTTCTGCTTTTTTAAAGCTCAAAATGTAGCACAAAGGAACTGACAGGCCTTTTGTCATCATTTGTAATATTTTGGGAAAATGTGCGTTTAATGCAGCTGCTGAATATGTTCAAACTAAAAGTTCAGACTGTAATTAAGACAAAGCTTTTCATGCAAAACAAAAAACAAAACACAGTTTTTCGGCAGAGATATATCACTCTAAACAGATGTCCATCTTTGCCCCCAAAGGCTGTTTTCCTAGTTCTAGCTCGGCGTCTAACTTTCAAAGTGAAAAAGATAATTTAGAGAGTGCCAGGGGAAGCCTCGCCTCACTCTAGTAAACCTGTTTCTTTCAAGTTTCCCTCTTCGCAGTCTCTGCACTAAATCAAATGAGCACACTGCTCCTCTTCCACTCTCCTGAGACATATTTTGTTTCACTTTTCTGAGAATCACTCAGTTTAGTCAGGTTTTGAGAGGGCTGTTTACTGCTGCAGCAACACTGCTCGGGAGGAAACGTTGTAACGGAACAAATGTACATGTTTAAAACAGAATTAAGCAACCAAATCATCTTTTTATTCCTTTTTATCGTGAAGTGTTGGTGTGCCTTGGGTGTTTTGGTTAATGACAGATTAGGATGACCAAAGATACTCTTTAGTTGTCTTTGTCGGGGCCCAGACTTGATGAGAGACAAAGAGTGTCTGAAGAACAGAAGAGATGATGTTAAAGTGCTCAGCATACCCTTCTTCTGACACTATCTCAAGTGAGACTTACGACAAGTGGACAAGAACAGAGTGTACGAAACATGGCGGCGAATGGAGAGATAACATTCATCAAGGAGAAAAATAGGAGCCTCCTTCAGAATCGTTCATCATCGCCTCGCCGTGCTACTTAGAGTCCAGACGACACTGATTACTGTTTGCTAAGAGCGTTTGGATCCTGAAACCAGAATAATTAAATGATTCTATCTCTCTATCTGAACATCTTTTCAATTGGACCATTACGGCGGAGCCTCTGAGGGAACGGAGCCGTGCTGAAACAGTCTGAATCTCAGCTCAGGATGCAGGTCTTGGTGGTTTTGGTGGTCTTGGACTTTGTTAACTCATTATGTCTGGTTGTATGCCAAACAAACCCCCTCCCATGATTCCTTTCTCCCTTCACACTCAGCCATTTGAACAAAAGGAGCAAAAAGCTTCAGTGTTTCTGTGTTTAAGACAAACTGTTCATTTAGGGTGAAGGTTTCATTTCATACTCATGTTTACATAAAAACAAAAACACCATCCTCAGATGGCAGACACTTTTTGCAGACATCTTGCTAAAGGTCAGAAGATTAAACACCTCAGAAAGTCATGTTGTCGATTTTCATAGCTGTAGGTCATTTAAATTCTGGTTATTGAAACAGTTCTTATGTCACCATTTCTAGATCGATCAGCATAGCTGTGATCAGTGACCTGATGCTAACAGTTAGCAATTGGACACAAGCAAGCTTATCTGACAGCAGTGGGTGAAATCTAACTACTATCTGGGAGTGCCGAGGGAGTCAAGATGAAAGATGTTATTTGAGAACGTCACATTGCATGATTTCAGGATGGCACTGTGGCTAGAGTGTGAAAGTTCAGGAAGTCTACACACAACTCAGGAACAAACGTGTGAATTAAATCTACACAGGAAGACGAACTGAGAAAAAAAAAATAACCAAAATCCAAATTATAGATGAGAGAAATAGAGAACTACATCAAAACTTCAATTTTAAATTCACTCCTCATGAATTTTAAGGCGATGTTGTCAAGCTTAAAGGGAATGCAAAACCCTCTGTAGTCCCACAGTGATGTTTTTGTGCAGTCGTGTTCTTAAAAGATGTTATACAAAAAGTGTAAATATTTCATACAGGGGAAAGAATTTGACGGTTATTGAGTACTTTTTACCCATGAAGCATCAGAGGGAAAAGACGCCGTATTCTTTCATCTCTTCAGACCGAAAAGAGAGGCGCACTTTGATCCTGTGACCTCATTAATTACTCTTGCACGTATTGGTGGAGATGCTCGACCATTACCAACACAAACATAAAGAAACAGCCACCCTGACCTGGCTGTTTCCATGCCATTAAGCATCCGGGGGATCAGAGAGGAGCAGAGCAGCCCTTTGCTTTTAGCGCCTTTTCACCCCGGGCGTATTGCTTACAATGGCAGAACACTATTTTTTTTTTGTCCCTGTCTTATTCAAGAGATATTTTCAGCTGTACTCAGAGGAAATCTCTTCGGTTGAAACACTCTCTGTTCTGTACAAACTAAAGCAATGCAATAAATAAATAAAGTCCATACTGGTTTGCTGTTCCCCCAGTCTGCAGGTGAACCACTGCAGTACATGTGTTTGCAGGTAGGACGGTGTATGAGCACTCTTTGACAAAGCGATGAGGTGTTTTTGCTCTGAGCTGCAGCTCAAATTGTTTACTTCCTCTCTTCTATTCAACGTTTATCCATTCAGTCTCCACATCCCACCTGGATTAGCCGGAAATCTATGTGCCAGTTTGAAGAGGGTTAGCCCTGCCTGACAGTTTTCCTATCACCTTAAAATGACAAATGCCATGAAAGAATCTGGGGGCTACAGCTCAACTGTTTGTCTTGCAGTTTGTGTGCCAAACAGGTAATTAAAATGGGAGGGCAGCGAGCTCCCTGATGTCAGAGGGATTTCGTTATCAGCTCGGCAAGGTGCAATGAAAAGAGTCTCTGGGCACCAAAGTCTAAACCGTCCATATCTCCCTCCTCATGCTCGGGCTGGAGTTGCAGTTTTCAGACAAGGTTGCCTTCTCGGCGCCCATGACTCGATCATTAGAAGGTCAGAAGCACACAAGACGAGACAGATTGTGCAGCCACCTCTCAACAGGACTCATCTCATCTCGTTTACAGCACAGTAGGTCGCTTTCACAGTACTAAGCCCAGGGATGTGACATGGCTAACACTGACAACTGGAAATGTACATAAATACAGTGAGAAACCAGGCGCTCTGTTCTGTTCGCCGGAGGAGGATCGTTTTGAGATGCAAATTTTCCTCCACCTCAGGTTTCTGACAGTGTTGTCACACGGCTGAGTTCTGCTCCTGAAGCTTGCAGCCTAATGATGCCGCCGTTGATGAGGCAGAGTTTGATGACATATGAGTTAGTATCCACCAAACATTCGACAATATGTGCAGAGAGTTGATGAGAAAAGAAGGAGAAGAGGTTTTCAAACATGCATATGCTGCAGGTGAAAATGTCAATTTAAACTTTGCAGATGATCATGCTGAGTGTCTGATTCTGCAGAAAGTGCAATCGTGATTAAAAACCCTCATTGTAAGGACGGTCCTCTCCTTTTTTTAAAACACTATTTTGTGACATCCTCCAGCAGATTTTTGTGGTTTTCTTTAGTTAGAGGACATAACAGCATGCTATTAATCAGAGCAGTCTTACCCAATCAGAGTACTTTATGCAGTTATGCTATAACAGAAGGACAGCAAAGCAGTGTATTTACCTCGTTATTTTAAAGAGGTGAGTGACGCCGTGTGATTTTGTGTGCATCAGCCCTTTAAAATGAACAAATGTTTGAGGAGGGCCTAACATCCTTGAAGATTTTCAAAGACACACTTGACTCAGACTGCAGGATGTGGGTGCCGTGTGGAGTGTGCGGGGGCGTGCGCCGCAGTGTCCCACAGCAGGACTAAAGTTCATCAGCCTGTCTGAGTGACTGTTTGATATTCCACCTTCACGCTACATCACAAAATACTGCAGCGTCTCTCCCTGACAGATCCATGTGAAGGATGGACATGTGAGGTGGAGAGGTCTCCCCGCTGTATCAAACTGTTTGTGGAGCAAAGCTGTGATTCAGAGTCAGCCCTCTCTGTGCATGCCTTTGAAGCTGACGGAGACGCTCTTATTTAGTCAAACATACATGCTTACAGTGATTCAGGAGCACTTCTTTCACATGCTGCTGGTTGTAATCGACTCTGCAGTGATTCTCTGTATGAAGCACTCAGTTCCAAAGTAGGGTGTCATCTGCAAAGTGTTAAATCACCAGGACGATAAAACAGCTCTGTTCATGGATACCTTTGGGGGGCGACTAAGTATTTAATGATATGAGCTGAGCACTCTGAAGCTTTGCGTCTTTTAGCTAAATTGATGTTTAAATAAATTTAGGTTCTCATATTTAGCACAGAAGTTTTATTTTAACTGTTTGGTTCTCAAACTGGCATCCTGGTCTGCTCTTCAGTCTGTTTCTCCCTCGGTTTGTTGGATCATCATGACTCAAACTGTCTGAATGTACCATTAAATATGACAGAAAGAAGAGGCTTTAAAAGATGAACAGTAAACCTCTTTTCTCTCCAGTTTTATTCCCCAAACCCTCTCTAATACTTGTTTTCCCTCTCTTGCTCTTAGTTTTTATATGACGACCTCCTCTCCTACCTCCTCTCGCTTATAAAGCTTTTAAACAAGGAGAGCGCCGGCCCAGGGCAAAGATGGCCCATGTGGGAGCAGGGTTTGGTGACCTCAGGTGATTTGAAGCACCTGGCTCTCAGAGGAGACATGCGAGGAGGGGGCGGCTCTTTTTTCCTCCCCGTTGCTTTGCGACAGACGTGAGCAGACCCACTTTTCTGCTACTGATGAATTCTTTTTCTTCTCAGCCCGTCCCTCATGAGCCTTTGATCACTGTGTCTATTTTTACTGTCTTTCATTGTCACCAAGAAGTAAAACTAATAGAGCACATAAAGAGAGCATTATTTCTGCAGTATGGAAATGAAGTATATCTCAGGCTTATCTGGAGTGTTTGACATCAGCCGTGTGAATTCGTGATGGTATATTCATCTGTATTTCCTGTCTCGGACTGCCTTCAGGGCCTGTTTGATGTAATGAAAGACCAGGCTTATTCAGGACTTCCATCAGAAAACACTGAAGTCGTTTCTTCGCATCAGGTTTTCAACTATTCGTTGAATTTATTTCTCTGGCATGAAGAATAAGGAATGAAAAACCAGGTTCATCTTGTTTTCTAATATGCATTACTGTACTTCAGTCGATGCTCAATGCACTCAGTGAGTTGTTTTTTATGACAACAGTATATTTTTTAATAAATGCCTTCAGTCTTCCTTTTAACCTGTCTTTACACCTGCTGCTAATATTTTCCGTGTGTTGTCTAAATTAGGCCTGACCGTCTCTCCACATGAGTGCTGAAAACCCTGATTTAGGCATCCTAACCGGCTGTGTTCACTTTGCTCTGGTGCTAAAGCTGCATTGGCATATCAAAGCGGTCAAGCGTGGCATTAGTTTCTGAAATTCCCCTGAATTTGTTGGTTTTAAAGGATTACAAGGGAGTACACAGCTCAACGCTGCTGAAAAAAAAAAATCCAGATTTTAAATGTGCAATGATACAGCCCCTCTTTAAATCTGGAGCTTCGATTTAATGTCTTGTAATCTTCTCAGGTTATGTATCACTGGCAATACCCAGACTTCCAAATAGCATCGCGCTGGGCCCTAAAAATAAGGCATGAGATAGTGAGACGTAAAAAGGAAAACAGAATCAGTGTTTGTGATAAATCTCCTGCTTCCTGTCCAGACTAAATGATCCCAAAGATTAATACAAACTCACAGGGTGAGCTGTGGTTTTTGGCCATCAGTTCAAGGCTCATCTGCATGACATTCTCGTTTCTTTTATTGTGAGATGAGATTATTTCCCTAATAGCACAACTTCCCTTCAGGCCCTTCAAATAAAACCTTTCCCTGAGAAAATATAAATACCCAAATTAATGTATGTTATCCTTCATAGCTGGTCTCATAAATAACTCTCTCTCTCTCTCTCTCTCTCTCTCTCTCTCTCTCTCTCTCTCTCTCTCTCTCTCTCTCTCTCTCAGCTGCTGCGCATTAATACTGCTGAAAAATATCATAGCGTTAGCATTTAAGCAGCAGTTAGCAATTAAGGCCCGTGTAGGACAGGCTCAGTAAATTAGCCAGGGCTCTGAGAGGTGTGATGTGTTGCTTCAGCCCGATCAATGAATATTCTGTGTCACCGTTCCAGAAAACAAACAAACAGTTCATCATATTGATCAGCCCCTCATTAACACATTAGCTTTGCTGGATGGTATATTCTGTTTTTATGAAGTATAGCTCCTCTCAGAACGGGATCAAATGTCTGTTGGCTTAATACCAAGACACTTAAATTCATTTCTGAATATTGTTTGAGAATTATAGCTGTCAGCTGTTAGTTTTTCAGAAAAAGAAACAAGCCGTTGTGTTGCTGGGTATTTCTCCAAAAGGGCAGTGGCTAAACCACAGAGGGGCCAAAAGGTCAAATTAATACCTGGTGAATAAATCGGTTCTCTGTACCATCCTCTGTACCATCCTCTGCGCTGTCCTCTGGATCACGGTATTAATTCAATTCAGTTCAATTCAAACAACTTTATTAATCCCTCATGGGGTTAAAAATTTTAAAACAGGTGCTACAAACAGTGTGATGATAACACACACACACTCACACACACACGCACACTCGCATTCAGACTGCAGAGCTCAAACCATGATGGCAGAAAGACTCCTGGATGCTGCTGAAGTTAATGAATATGTTTGAAGCAAAGCTTTAGCAGGTCTGATATTAATTCATGTTATGTCTGGTAACCTTTGGACCTCAATCTGCTGACTTTCCTCAACCCTCTATGTATACAGGATACATCGAGCTGTTTTTACTTTCCCTGTTTTTGTCCGTGTCTTTTCTCTTCCTGTAAACAGATGGCCCTGCAGTAAACCTTCTTTAATGTCACCATGGAAACCACATAGCAAAAGTGCAAACGTCTCTCTCAGCCAGGTCTTGGTGGATATGAGGTGATGCAGGTTTATTTACACAGGATATGGACATATATTGCTCTTTCTTCTTCTTTATTTTATTCAAACATCGCCACACTTGTCAGCTGACATGTCAGTGCCTGTGTGTTCACACGCCTTTTATTATGGCTGCCAAGCACATTTTTCATTTTGCCATGCCATTTAATTTCTACCAGATGATGTGATAAGAGTTTAAAAGTGCTTTTGACAACCCCATGATGGATGAGAGGAGTAAATAAGCCCCGAGGCTCTCTCCAGAAATGGAAGTCGGAAGTGATATATACTTGCAGAGAAATGCAGAAAACAGCACTGTTGCAGCTGATCTGACTTTTTATCTCCAACGTTTGACCACGAGAGTCGTTCCATCCGACCAGCTCAACTTCAGCAGTCTGCATGAAGAAGCAGTGTGATTAAAATCTGTTTTTCAGTGTGTTTAGTTTTATTTTGCTGCTCTGCTTTGTAATCCATCAAGTGAACAGATCTCCCACACATATTCCTCCCTTTACTGTCATCAGAATAATCGATACGTTCACGCCCATTAGTGTCACTGCCGCTGATTATTTACTCACACCAATGATCAGACAGAGAGGGAAATGGAGGAGGCCCATCCTGTCCAGCCGAGCGTGGTTCAGTCATAGTGGTTTTTTAGCAGCAGACTCGGACGTCAGAATAAAACATCAAAGAAGTGAGTTCATGGCAACAAAACCGTGAGCAGTTTCAGAGCACTCCCTCGCTGTATCTCCCCCCTGCTGCGTCGAAACCTAATCTTTAAGATATGCAACGTTTCCCTGCGATCATACCCTCTCAAAGGGCCGTATTGTTTTGCTTGAATAGCCCACATCCTTGTGTCTCTATCGCTATGTGAACAATCCATTACTTGGTCAAATGCGCTGTTTTAGAAGAGAAGACAAACATCTATTTTTAATGACACTGTTTGTTTTCAGCTTTCTCCGTCTTTTCTTTACCAGAGTGCTTTCCCTGCTCATGTGCTGAGCACACAGCATCACGTAAGTCACATGCAAGTCGATGATTTTGTCTGATGATCGGCCTTTTAATGCTGCAGAGTGATTAACCTGTAAAGCTCCAGGCTGAGGCAGATGATTGTCTCACTAAACTGACAACAGGCATCAATTATTCAGTATCTGCTGTGTTGACGGCCACAGGCTCGAGATCTCTGTTTCTCTCTTTGTTTAGTTGTAGATTTAACTGCACATAAACAGAGCTGCACAAAGAGCATCAGATCTCAAAGAAAAATTGCCTCTGGAGCATCTGGGTTCCCAAAAGGATCATTTTTGAAGAAGCAATACAAAGACAAGCCCTTTTTAATAATTCAGATCTGCACAGTCCAACGATTTACAACAATAAGGATTTGATTTAGAAACTCACAGTGAGCCAAAGCTGGGGAGGAAAAGGCACAGGGATAGGGTGTAGTCCAGGGTGTGGTCCAAGTTGTAGTCCAGAGTGTAGTCCAGAGTGTGTACATTACAGCGTTTTAGCAGGAGTGTCAAATGAATCCGACTATCAGACAAACCAATACGTTTCAAAAATTGTCCTCACACTGTGTGAACTGTCTACAAACTAACCTCAGACACCTTTTGGGGGTTGTGGATGTATGGAGTATGTTTTACATTGAATAAAGTGTGTTTTTGATTGTTTTTGGTATGGTTCACAGGTGTGTGTGTGTTTATGCGTGTCCCAGATCAGCAGGTATCAGGATCACCTGTGCTGTTATGATCAGCTGACAGAGGTAATATCAGGAGGCTTGAGTCGACCTGTTCAGGTTACTCACAGACAGATGACTCTTTCGGTCACAGCTGAATGAATGTTTGAGTTTGGATTCATGAGAGGGATCTCCTCCAGTTTTGGGCCCAATTCTTTGTTTTTCTGTCATTTTGATAGAATCCATTTGTATTTGGAGAATCAAACCTCCGACAACATGTTCTAGAAATGGGAGGGGTAGTTTTTTTTCCGGCTTATGGTTAGGGAGTTGTTTTTGTACTGTGTATATATCGAACAAAACCCCTATTCCAATGAAGTTGGGAAGTTAGTGTGGCTTTGTAGTAAAAGAGTGCTAGTACTAGACTGGCCTACCTGCAGTCCAGACCTGTCTCCCATTGAAAATGTGCATTATGAAGTGCAAGATATGACAACGGAGACCCCGGAATGTTGAGCAACAGAAGTTGTACATCGAGCATCTCAAGCAAGAATGGGAAATAATTCCACCTCCAAAGGTTCAACGATTAGTGTCCTCAGTTCACAAATGCTCAGTGAGTGTTGTTAAAAGGAAAGGGGATGTAACACAGTGGGAAACATGACCCTGTCCCAGCTTTTTTTGAATAAAAGTTTATAGATGTGCAAATCAACGTATTCAGTTTTTTGTTAATATTTTACCCGTCCCAACTTCATTTGAATTGGAGCTGTACATAATAACATAATTTCTCTGTTTCTCTGGATATTTCTGTGTAAACAGTTGTTTAAAGTGTTCACTTTAAAAAGCTAAAATTCAGCAGGTCTCTGAAATGAACCAAGACTCTGTGCAGCAGAATATAAATGTCACCGAAGTGGAAATATGGCATCATTCAGTATTTCAGGAACAGGAACTGGGGGTTCATGTTGAATTGGTCTTGCTAGTTAGAACAAATTGTACAAATTTAATTCCCTGTGTCTGTTGGCAGTGTTAGCTGTTTAAACCTGAACAGAGGTTAATCAGGCACAGGGCGGCCCTGTTCACACTACAGCTCCTCATTTTAAGATTCATTACACATTGTTTGCCGTGACTTAATCAACCTGTATGTTAATCTGACTGTTACTGGGTTTTTATTATCCTTACCTGTTATTTTTTCTTAGCTGGAAAACAAGAGAGACAAAAAACAAGAACCACTGGTGGGTTTTAATGGACAGGGCTCACACCTTATAAAGGCCGTATGCTGCTGGAACTGAAGTGGCAGCATAAAGAAGCAGTCTTGAGTTCACGGGAGGAGCCTCCTCTGTGATATTTCCATGCTTTGACCACAGGAAGCTCTGTACTGAAGAGACTGAAGCATCTTAAAGCTGTAAAGGTCAGAGGCTTTGATTTGAGCTAACTGCCATGTGCCAGGTCTGCAGACCTCTTCACACTCAGTTCTGCCTCTATGGCTGACTAATTACATCCAAATGGAAGTGACCTGATAACCAGTCTCTAGTTTCACTCTCTGGCATGTTTATCTTTAATTGGTTGGGATGAAGTCTGGGCCCTGATCCGTGATGTATTTAAGGTGACATTTAACTCCTCTGACCGTCAATCCTCTTCATCATTTTATTTCCAAGTTTCAGGAATTGGTATTAGGAAATTTACTGAAACACTTCTGTCTGTGAGGGGGATAGCGTCACCACCTCCTTTCGTGCGGTCCAGGAAATGTCTCTGCTGTGATAAACCGACAGCTGTTAGACCAGAAAGATGCTAATGCTACAACGAGTAGTTCATGCAAGTGCAGGGAGGAATGAAAATCCAGGATAACCTTTAACAAAATAAAGACAGATTTATTTCCTCAGTGGCCTGTGGATATACCAAAGAGGAGAATGACAATCTGCTGCAAAAACATGGCTGCAAGACAGAAGCAGAAGCATTTGTCCTCCTTTCTTACAATCATCTTCTTACAGGCCCTGACAGATTTAAAAATACCCTTGGATTTGTAATTGTTATGCAGAACAGGAAGGCTATTTCATCTCTTTATGTGAAGAGAGCTATTCCCTATAGAAATCCTGCGTACGTTGATCAGTCTCTGCTGACTCTTATTCTAATGACTATGAGTCTCTGTGACATGTTCAGTCAATCTGCTGAAATAACAAGGTAAAGAAAGTAATGTGCACAACTCTTAGCTTTGGCAGAGCCAGCTCCAGCTGCAGCGCTAATGAGAGAAGACATAAAACTCTTCGACTCACTGAGAGGCAGCTGCTTGATTAGTCCGACAGCAGTGACCTTGGTCTGCCGGTGGCTTTAAGTGGACAAAAGATGCATGTTCAAAAACAGGCAAAGGTCGCAGCCGTTAGTGCAGGAGTAAAATGTCCTTACCCATTGTTTGTTCACAAAAACAATCTAATATCCAAGAGACAACTTTGACATTTGGAGGTACAACTTTTTACCTTCTTGTCGAACTTAGTTAAGAAAATTGATACAGTTCACATCTGCTCAGTAAAAATGAAGCTTATCCAGTTAGCTCAGCATAAAGTGCTGTATCAGTGCTGTTTTATGGGATCTGTCCTTTTAGAGTGTACAAGTCTGTCTGTAATCTGCATAAACATTGATGTGTCATTGTTGGAGGTGTGTCAAACCCAATGTCTGGTTTAAACTCCGGTTAATAAAAAGTTTAAGGTTTTATCTACTCTCTGACATCACGCTATTCATTTTTGAATGCACATAAACCACGCCCATGTGGCGAAAACGTTACATTTCCTGTTTGTTCTCAGAGGAGATGACACAGCTAAATGATTTGGACACAGATAATGAAAGCAGATTTTAGTGTCAGCACAGCTGTTAATTATTGAAAGCATTGTCCCCGGGGGGATAGTGAAGAAGACTGGTGTTCAGCATATTTAGGACAGCTTATGTTAATTGAAACAAAACTGTGACAGATAGCTCAGTGCTACTCTCTTGCCAAGAATTGTGATTGTCTTGGCAGATGAAGTATTAAATTTAAAACACATTTAGAGGTCACGAGAACAACTTCATTCATGTCGTCCAAACATAAATTTGGCAAAGGTTTGGTCACATTAAGTACGTGCCTTTGTTCTATTTGAAAAGAGGACTATGTAAATCTAAAGGCAGGACTTTAGTTTATGATTATTTAGTCAACTGAGAGTCAGGGCACCGTTCGTTGAGCACGCGTTGTATCTCTTGTGTTGTTGCTTCAGCTGTA
The DNA here is from genome assembly GCA_030710495.1 of Labroides dimidiatus. Classification (NCBI taxonomy): domain Eukaryota; kingdom Metazoa; phylum Chordata; class Actinopteri; order Labriformes; family Labridae; genus Labroides; species Labroides dimidiatus. Next base: position 12,082,165 of record CM061163.1, read on the forward strand.
AACTGCCAAAAGGAACAACAATGATGTGTCCTAACAGGTATCCAAAATCAAACTCCTTCTATTACTTACAGTCCCACTGGCACAGGAGACCTAAACACAGCTCATTCCAGCTGAGACAGAGTGTCAGTGTCACAGGCAGATTGGACGCAGAGGAATATGTATGCAGCCTGCAGCCATGTGCCTCTCTGTCACAGTCAGGCCAGATGACAGCCAGACGGGACACTCTGTCATTCAGCTCATAGCAGAGGTGGAGGATTGTCTGGGGCCAAGAAACACGCTCTTATAATATGGCAAGGAGGAGTGTCGTCTCATCAAAACACTGCAAAACACCGCAAAGCACTGATAAACACTGCAAAACACTGATAAACAGATAAACACTGCAAAACTCTTATAAACAATGATTAACATTGATAAACACTGATAAACACTGAATAACACTGATAAACACTGCAAAGTTACATGGAAGAGAACTGAGGACTATACTACGAAGCTAGATTTTCTCTTAGCGAGGTAACTTCAGGGTTAACCCTGGATTTTCTGTCCTACGAAGCTGGTTCACTTTACCATGGTAACTGATGTTAAACAGCTAACCTGCTTCGGGGCAGGTTAAGATCTGAATTGAGCTCAACGAGTAAAAGCACCACCTCCTGACCAATCAGCTCTCTTGGAAAATAGCATGCCCATTTTTAGAAGATCCTGTCAATATTGGTGCAAGGAGTGCTTAGGAGAGAGAGTTTTTAAGGACGGACGCAATCCTTTTGATGTCCACGATGACATCCTGTACAAGGGATTCAGATTTTCATCAAATGGACTGAACTACATTTGTCAACTGATGGGGCCATAAATAAATGAATTCTGTTGATGTCATCCAAATATCAGAGACGGTGTGAAGAAATAAAGCTTTCAAAGTATGTTTTTGTACTTGTTCCCAAGTCTGTTTAGCTCCACTATTTTCATCTGAAATAATGATATTATTAATAATGGTCACATGTAGCATAACTGCACAAACAGGAATTTATGGAACACACAACTATGTGAGAGTTGAGGAATTAATGTTAATTTAATTTAATATTCCAACACAAACGCACTAACACTGTTTGCTGAGCCTCAAAACTCAATGGAAAATATAAACCAAAGGAAGGGCACTGAGGAAGAACTCTGCTCCAAACATCTGTGCCATAAAAAAGTCAAATTGAGGGCTGGCTAAGTCCGTTCCTCTAAGGCTGAATCACGCAAAATAAGTCTTGTTAATTGGATCCAGACATGAGGGATCAGGATAATTAGGTGTGCCTGTTCTACCTGAAAAGGGAGCAGTGTGGATCACAGAAATCACGATCGGCGGTCATAATCAGCATCATAATTCATGGCGAATATTAAGGAAAGAACAATATTTTTCATACAAACAGAGCAGCAAACAATTCTGGAGGAGCTTAAAAAATACAGAAACATTATAACTGTGAAATCCAACACCTCAGCTGCAGATAGGAGACGAGCAGCTTGGCAAGGGATTGTGAACAAGTTGTGAAAGTATGGGATATGTATAGTTATGCATATAAGGCTATTGCCTGGGCTTTTCATTTAAATCTGAGTGTTTACTGTAACCTCGTTGCCTAATGACCTAGATTAATTACTTTCTATCATGAATGAACTAATTTGCTTCAGTGCAGATTTATTTCAGGAAGTCAGATCTAAAGACCCCCCCCCCCCAAAAAAAAAAAAAATAAATAAAATAAAATAAAATAAAAAATAAAATAAAATACTAATAAAAAAAACAGTAGCTCCCTTGCTGAGAGATCCACTTGATTTAGGAACAATCCGTGCTTTATTTCCCAGGGAAACACTGATCAGATCGCCAAGATCATTTAATTTCTGATTTGTTTTGTTTTTTGTTGTTGTTTGAGTGACGCGTCACAGTTTCAGTCAGTTGCAACAGCTGATCGAGTCATTCATCGCCAATACGAAAACTGTCACAGCTGTGCACTTACTGTCACTCAAACTTTGCGGTTTGTTGCTATCGGCACATTTTATACGGTGGGGATGCAGAGAACATCAGCAAAGCCGCTGCACTGACAACGTTGGGAAACTGCATAAAAATGTACTGTTTTATAAACTTATAGGAACAGGTTTGTTTTTCCTTTAATGTTCATGATTAGTTTAACTTGATTATAATATTCCATAAAAGCTTTTGTTTGTAAAGTTCCCACTGACACGGCCAGGGAATGTAATGAGGATGTTTATAAACATCTTCAGTGCAATTTATACTTAATGTACTGAACAGCAAACAGCTGCTTTGCTGATGTTCTCTTTAAAGCTCTCTACTAAATAAAAATGTGCAGATAACAAAAACTGCAATCCTACACATAAAGTTTGAGTGACAGTTAGTGCATAGCTACGACGGATAGTATTGGCAATATTTGGCCTGAGCAGCTGTTGCATATTAATGCCTTGGTGACTGAAACCGTATTAAAAAAATAATAATAATCAGAAATTAAAAGATCTTGGTGATCTCTGATCAGTCTTTCCCTACGAAATGCAACACTGATTATTACTGCTCCAAAATGGACTAGGTCCCTAGGAAGGGAGCTTGGGTGTGTGTGTCTTTAGGTCTGGCTAACTGAAATAAACCTGCCCTGCAGCAGGTTTAAGTTTTTTGATCTGTTGCTATAGTGATTTAGCTTAACCTGCTTCAAGGAATGGAACAAGCCTGACTGACATCAGGTTAATCCTGAAATTATCCAGCTAACTGAGTTAGCCAGATTCGAGGAACGGGGCCATGTTGACAGATGGGACTATGTTGTTGTTGTTAGATTTCATGTATGCATGCAGGGAGCTGTATCAGGATGTAAACATTCCTCTTTGTGTCCTTTAAATAAGATTATTATTCCTACTCATGCACCATGAACAGAATCAGAGCAGTTTCTGAATATGTGCTCTGAGAATGAAGAGGAAATATTTACACTCTGCGTTTAATTACAGATCTAATCAGCACAATAAGTGTCTGATTTCATAACTGTCAGGTCAGGGACATCAAAAAATCCAGTTTAGGATAAGGAAATTAACCTTTAAAGCATTCAAACACACTTCTTAGACATTTTAATGACTTGCAGTGTTTACTGTGTGCTGTGAAGCCAGCAGTTCAAACCTCCTCCTTAGAGATTTCCTGGGTCTGCCAGCGCCTTGGGTTTGGCCTCAAGAAGCATTTTTTGATATTTGAAAGGAGAGAAAACAAACCCATTTTCAATCTAGCAAGCTGCCTCCCTTTGTAAATAAAGTAAAGAGAACATTTTGAAGCATGGGAGCACTTAAAGAACATAAATAATTACAGGCGATGTCAGGAAAGTCTGACAACGTGGTCATGAGATGGGTTTGCTTGTCACAAGCCCCACATTAAGTCGCTGCACCGTGTTTTTATCCATCATATAAGACTCTGTATCAGTGAGTCCCACAAATGTTTAAAACATCCATACGAAGACTTTTATTCGTAACCCGGGATTTTTAGGTTACAGGTGAGTGTTTGAGTAACAGGACGTAGGAAAAGTATTGTGCTTGTTTGCAGGAATGTGTTATCATGATGGTACCTTACTATTTCTTCTCAAAGGAGAATAAACGGAGGAGAAGCTGCATGCACATGAGCAGATCTTAACTCCCTCTGACAGGCCCGAGGCTGGTCACTTCAAGGCTTTTTGTTTGAGGCGTCAACATCCTCAGCTGCGAAAAATAATGAACATCCAGAAGGAGAATAAAGCATCATTTAATAGCCTTCTGTCTTGCTGAGGTAAAAGTCAATGTGGAGACTATTTATAATGAGGCAATCATCAGGTGGACCTCCTGATAATATTGTTTCTCATAATGTGCCCTGAAATTCTCCCCTGGCTCACAAAACCTCCCCCAAACGAGCTGCACAACTCTTCCTGAGCTCGTTACAAAAGGGGGAAAGAAAACACACACTGCATGCCTCTGCTGTGTGTGTGTGTGTGTGTGTGTGTGTGTGTGTGTGTGTGTGTGTGCGTATGTGTGTGTGTGCGTATGTGTGTGTGTGTGTGTGAATACCAACATGAATCATGCAAATCGCCGAAGGTTGTGCTCATGACATTCAGCCTCGGCCTGTAAAGATTAGTGGTGCCTGTTGACTTGACAACGTACATTTTAAATGTAATCACGTGATGGGCTAAGCAGCGGATTAATTGAGGAGAAAATTCTTTCCGACAGGCTTTTAACTGCTCCACTCCCATATAAAAACTGTCCATTAAAAGCATTAATAACTCTATACCCCCCGTTTGAGTTCATCTGAGATTATCCTGCTGAAAAACACTGACTTTTATCATTTCTTCGAGACACAAGCGGTGGTGGAGGCCAACTGTTTGAAATTTCCTGTCTGAAGCGTGAAGCATTAATCCTTGTTGTGTGAAAGATGACTGCAGTGTGTAATGATATTAATTACAACAACATCTGCTCAGAGAAACGGCACAAACTGACACAAAATGAACGCTCTGTGAATCTAATTCTTCTCAAATGAAAAAAATGCACCCAAAATTATGCTCAGAGGAACAGTTGAAGAATGTGATTCCAAATACGGCCGTCTGTTTTTCTTATTCCAAAACTCGGCATCCAAAAGCTTTTTGACCTGAACTGTGAGGGTTCATCTGTTTCAGTGATAGCTTCTGAGAAGATTTTTCGCACCAGTTTTTTGGGATGGAGCTGCAGGGATTTTCTCCCAATCAGTGGCCAGTTTTATGTTGGTCTCTGACTATAAGGTCACAGACACACAGGGTTTCTGGTCATCCTGAAGGTGTCGGAGAGGGCTGAGATCATGGCTGTCTGCCCACTCGTAAAAGATGACCCAATATTCTGAATGGTGGAAGAAAGTCTGTGGATTTTTGTCATTTTTATTAATTATTTTTGAAATCTTTTAGAATTTCACTTTATAATTTCAGAGAGAAAATGTTTGTCTCAGTCTTAGATTGTATTATTCTACTTTTATTTGTTCCTTTAATGTAAAACATCTTTAAAATCTAAGGATGTTTCAAGTTTGAGTTTTATCATCACCATTCCTAAAACCTGACAGCAGCTCAGTATGCGTTAAAAGGAAACCGTATGGTTCATGAAACACCTCATGAAGAAAAAAACACAAACAACAGCTTTCCTGTCAACAGAAAAAAAAAGGTGTTACACCCCACACTTCGATCATTTTTCAACCTGCTGGAGATAATTATGTATCAGGCAGAAAAACAGACTGTTATCTATTCATACATTTGTGGTTAAATCTTAAAAATTCTTAAATCTTGTTAAATCTTACAGAGTGAGTCGATCTTTTTTGGGCCTCATTTTCAGGCTGAAGAAAACATGCACTCCTATTGAGTTTGTTGTCAATATATGACCTCCAGGCAAAGGAGGTCCTATTCACTTATAATCTTTTATTGAACAGCATGTTGTTCATGATAAATAATTGTAAATAATGATGAATACAATCATTGCACTCTCCATCACTGTGGTTTTCTGCTACAGACTCTGGTCACTTGTGTTCTGAGACCTGAAGGATCTCTGATGTTTTAAAAATGTTTTACGTCTGTCTCGCTGCTCCAGCATGTGAGCACCAAGCGGCAACAAACATGTTTACAGTCTGCTACAAAAAATGTCTCTCATCTGAGTCGCTCATTTTGCAAATGGTTCACACTGTTAGGGGGGTGATTTTTTTTTTTTAACTCAGCAGTTTAGAAGACATTAAGATCACAAGTTCACCCAATCAGAGGCACAGCTCAGCTTGTAACTAACGGGCTCCCTATAGCTGTTAGTGTGGAGATTCAAAGCCCGCCCAGTTTCCAATATGGCCGCATCGGCCGTTTGCTTCAAAAATCTGTCTCAGAAACAGACGGGTGATGTCAGGGATAGATTATCCATTGATTATACAGTCTATGGTCAGCACCCATTGAGAAGAACTGAGCAGACTTTTGGTTTCACTTTTTTTACAATGGGAGGAGATGGAGGCAGGCCGCCCGTTGTTACATACAGTCAATGACAGATGTAATAATTCATCCAAGTATGATGACTTATTGGTACCTGAACTGCTGTTTCAGGCTCTCTTTCAGTGCTTCTGTCCACTGTGGACTGAAGTCCGAGCCCTTCAGAAGTCCTCCACTCCACAGCTGCTTCCATCAGGATATATTACTGTATGTGCAAGACTCATTAGGCCATTAATTTGTTGTGTAACTTCACACACACTGGTGTCCGATTGGGTTTATGGGGGCGGATTGATGGTGAAATTACAGTCTTCAAATGAGTGGAGCACCAGGGGAGGGGTCCACACCCAATGCAGCAGAAAATTAAGAGTTCAAAAGCTGGTCGCCCGCTGGTGTACACGACCAAAAACAGACTTCTTGTTTCCTTTAGCTCTGAGAGGATAAATCAGTAAAGAGCAGCAGCAGTTAATGACGGACAGACACACCGGGCTCGCTGACAGAGATGAGGCGACTGTTTAAAGTCAAATATCCTTGTTTGAAAGAATTAAAGACTGAACTGGCTTTGTGCGACTGAAAATGAGACTCTTTGATTTCTCTGCAGGCACAAGTTTCAGCGTGCTCGTTGGAAGAAAGAAAAGTTTTCTTTGTAATGAAGCTCCGGTGTGTTTCAGCGGGAGAAGCAGTAAAAAAGCTGCAGTGCAGTTTGCTCTGCCAAATCATCTGATCACAGAGCTTAATTGAATACTGATGTGAAACTCAGACAGCGAGAGATAGCAGAGCAGGTTTCATAAGTAATTAAAAGATGCTCCTCAGCCCATACGGATCATTTGCTTTAACTGGTTCATCCTCTGAGCTGCATGCGTACCTGCTTTAACAGTTGCTTGTTGATGAGGGAATTTCGTGGTCAGCAATGTTTGCATCCTGAAAATGAACGCACGCCTGCCAGCTCTGCAACTCTGTAGTTTAATCAGGTAGTTTTTTCTGAAGCAAATTCACAAAATGAAATTAGAGCTGCCTCCCCCTTGGCTCCAGGAAACACTCAGATACAATCAATGCCGAGAAGTTTACTGTAAATAAAGATTTTACGGATTACACGCTGAAAAAAAAACGAGAAACAAGAACAACAGACAGTAAAGTTCAGTGGACCATGGAGGCTGCACAATGCTTTGCAAATATTAATCTGTCAGTTAATAAGTCTGAGCCTGTGGATAATGTGGAGCACAGTGTGTCTCTTGGTGCATTATCCAGTCAGCAAGTTTTCTTTGGCAGACATGAGGGCCAAACAAACACCCAAGCTGTGGCACAGCTTTGGTGAGGATGGATGGAGCAGAAAAAGCAGCCATGGAATAATTAATGGTGCCTTTCAGGATTCAATTAAGAGAGACTGTAGATGTAGTTTAGGATGATGCTTGGATGATGTTATGTTTCAGTATCATATCTTCTGTCTTCATCAGGTGCATCAGCTGTTTCTCCAGGGGTAAACTATGAACTGGTTTCCATGATGACGTAGGCCGCCAGCAGAGTCCAACCCTCTGTTTTTCCTCTTTAAAGGCTTGTAGCTTTAATCCCGTCCCCTGCCTCTGACTGTGCAGCTATGGTCAGACTGCGTTCTTACAGACCTGAGTCCGCAGGGCCAGTAAACTGCACAAAGCTCATGCTATCCCCAGGTCCATAGCTTTCATGTGAAACACCAGCAGAAACCCTGTGCCGGCTTTATTTTAGTTTTCTTTCTTGGACTCGCTGTCACAGAGGACGTGTTCTCATAATGCTCAGAGCAGTTTGAGGGAGCAATGGAGTGTGACTGCTCCAGCTAAAGACTTAATGATTGGCTGTATTTTGAACTTCATTCCTTTTTCCCCCCTAACACACCACACTCTCATAAAGGGGAACAAATGCAGAATACTAAAACTTCAGCCATCACAGTCACAGAAGCATTTTACTACACAAGTTACTTTGCATGTTACTGTGCATGTTACTGTGCATGTTACTCTGCATATTACTGTACATGTTACTGTGCGTGTTAAAACCATGTAAAACATATTAAACATATGCATACAGGACATTATTCTCTGTGCAAAACAAACAAGAAATGAAAGCAGCATCAGGGAGAGTTAGAGATGCCAAAAAATTATTGCATGAACAGATCCAAATATATTCCTGTTTTTTTCACAATTCAATTAACTAAGAATTAAAACAGATTTTATTAATCATTTGTTTTTGTTCATAAAAATCTTTTTAAACACTGCATTAAAAAAGGAAGCTAACATGACCCACAAAAGAAAACCAGACCATCAGCAATTCTGTTCTGACACAATGAATCATGTTTTCATGGTGACTTGTGAATCATAACCTCAGCACAGCTATGAGCTGGGACCAGTTAACATGCTAACGAATGCTGGATGATGCATGATTATTATTTTTACAATGACACAGTGTTGTTAGATATGACATATCGTAGTTACACTTGTGAAAATGATTGACTTTGATTAAAAAAGTCATCTTCTGTTCTAATTCTTTTTTTCTGAAGAACATGTCAAGCCAACAATAGGAAAAAAAAGCCTTCAGAGATTATGCTTTAATATTTGGTTTTATTCTATCTCCAAACATTTGACACATTTCCCTTTAATCTGTCCCTCTGGCGGCATGGATTATACACGTTATCTCTGAGACATTATCCAGCGTTTGTGATCTGTGTGTTTACGGCACATTCACTCTCTGTGTCTGTGTACCTCTGCTGGGAGATTAGGGGTGTGTACGGGGCTTTACAGGAAGTGCTCAAACAAGCTGCTCAAAGGGCTAAGGGCTATACCCAGATCCATTCAAGTATTACATCCTCATATCTCCTCCCATCTCCTCCCATCTCCAGTATTAAAAACCAGCCAGACGTTCAATGACTTGCGACAGCCATTTCACAGCTGAGGTGTTGTCTGTCCATCTTCTCGACAATAGAGAATATCTTTCTGTTTGTTTGGGGCTGTAAGCAGCAGAAATAATGCGGAACAGCAACTAAGAGCAGGTTTGAGGACCTCGAGTTCATTCAGAGTTGTTGTTGGTGTGTGTTTTCTTTTTATTTCCTTCTTTCAGCCCCCTTTCAGCCTTTTTTCTCAGCACAGCAGGTTGTTAGGACTAGGACCAACCCAAACCCTAACCTGGGAAGAAAACAGGAAGGCCCTTGCTCTCCTTTGACCTGGTTAGTATTAAACTCTGAACCACTGAACGGAGGAGAGAGGACTTTGAGGTTATGAGTTTTCTTGTCTTTAGGGAACATCCTCACACTTCAGAGTCCTCTTCATGGCAAACTTTGCCTCTAATCCCTTCAGATATGAGACTCCATGAGGAGCAGCAACCCAATGAGATTAAGGTGTTAGATTAAATCTAACAGTGATTAAATAAGCGACCATTATATGACTGTGGCAAATTAATTTCCCCAGTGTGGTGTCAGCCGGGCTTACTCAGTGTGAGCTGCTGGTATTAGCTGCAGTCACACCGGCTTTCGGAGAAATAAAACAGTTTTCACCAAGTGTCTGAAAGTCACATTAAAAATAAAAAACCCTGAAGACAAACAAGAGTTTAAGGATGCCAAACATCTGATTTGCATTCCCCAAAGTGACACCCTGAACACCCTGAAAGAGCATGATGTCAGACGTTGTGCGCCTTTCCCAGTAAACACATAAAATCTTTCATCAGAGAAGCTTTGTGTTTGTCCCGCTGTCTTCAGATGTAAATATAACCGTCACTCTGCTCATTGGAGTCTGATGTGAGTGTGACAGCTGGCGTTATTAAGCTTGTGTCCAATGAAAGCATGCTGAAGGCACTCTGATCTGGTCATCGCTGGCATTTATCTGCTGAGCAAACACACGGAGATGCCGAGGAAACTGTTCTGCTTTCTTCATATATAAGATAAACATCTTTTACACGATAGTTCACCTGCCATATGAGCTGCTATCGTCTTTTCTCACACTAGCTGCCTGAATTGAGCAATCTCTGCCAGCTAAAGCACAATTTGGATTAAGCAAAAAGCTCCACTGATAGGTCAGCTTAGCCTGTAATGGAGCAGCTTAGGCCTTGTCTGCGTGATTATAACCTTCTTAGCAGCCTGTTTCCATGCAGCCAGATGTTTCAGCTCTCAGCCTCACACAGATCACAGGGACAGAAAACATTTCACTTTCAAAGTGTTCCTGCATTAGTGATGCTTTTTGACACAAACCTAATTATTCACATTTGGAATTAATGTCTCAATTTTCTGCTGCCATTGTAAAAGAGCTCCAGAAATACTCATTTCTCATTTGTTTGCAGTGTTTAATTAACTTCAGTGGCTATTATTGTGGATATTATCTGGTTGTTTCATTGGTTTGCTTTGCAATGTGGGCTTTAAAAACCTTTGGCTGCTACAGAACCATCGTGAGAAGCATTTCAGCAGGGAATGAGGAAGGTTCACAGTGATGTTTTTTATGATGTTTGAAAGTGAAAGGGACCATCAGCTACAACGCCGTCCATTTCTCTGTTTAATTTCTGTAACCATACTGAACCAGAAAATCAGCAGCTCTTTACAGCTGGAATCAGAATATAGGGGGGGTGGAAAGCATTGCATTTTAGCCTCATTTGTGCATCTAACAGACGACATTTTGCTCCATCTGTGGAGTGCAACCCACATCATTCACATCACACAGCAAGAGCTTAGGTCTAAGTGGGTCTTAACACTTACTTCACATGAAATTCGCGCAGGAGGATGATTTCATTCATGTCTGGTGGGAACACATCTGAGAGATGCTGAAATATTTCCAGAGTTTCTAGTTAGAGCTCTTTCAGGTAAACTCTGGGTGGATTTTGGAGCCCCTCACTGGTTCAGACATTGCTGATCTTGTCCTTTACAAACACGTCAAAGTAGTTTAACAAAGAGTCTCACCCAGCGTTCTTAACTTCCTCAAACTCTTTGCTGTGTAAATGGTGTAAAACATCTGTTTCTGCTGATTATCTCTGTGACACCAATCAAACTTTAGACAAAAACACTTTACACTGAGGGTCTGCTTTCCTCAAGCTGCTCATTAAGATGAAAAAAACAGGGTCTGATCGATATGGATTTTTTAAGGCCGATGCAGATTCTGATATTTGCCAGAAAAAAAAAAATCTGATAATCAATTAATCGGCCGACAAAGATATGAATTACAGGCAAAATATTTTACTGTTCTATAATACTTTGTCCTGTTGTATTTGTTTAACTTTGCAACCAAGAATAGTTTTCAAGCATAAAAACAGCAGAACTCCCACCAATAATGATTATTCAAAAAAAATAAAAATAAAAAATAAAAAAAGGGCTATAATCAGACGATTAAATCAGCTGGGTGATATACCGGTCAGGCCCCTGAGACAACATCAAACTCAAATGGTTTAAGTACCACTTTAGACTCCTCATTTAAAGTCCACATTTCAAAGGTCTGCATGTGTCCACCTGAGCCCTCTGACTGATGTGATGGATTCAGATGAACATGATTAAAGACACCGATTGGTTCTCAGCAGCAATCTGCACCATTGATGTGCAGCTACAACATGCTGAAGGAAGGTTAAAGGGTTTAACGCTTCATAAGCGCTGCTGTCAATGATGGAAACTAAGAAAAAAGAAGATTACCAGATAAATCAATCTGTGTTTCTGAACAGACAGTCCAGATGTTGGAGTGTAAACTGCTGGGTGATGCTTTAGCCTGTCAGCTGTCAGGCTGGGTAGGTTGTGATGTCTTGTTGTTACACTGCAGACCAAACACACACTCTTCTTCTTTTGCTATCAGCTGTTAGACGTTAGTGTCAAAGCCACTTTTTATATTCAGGTTTATTTCCCATCTCTAATAAGTACGTTTTCTTTGTGTTTTCAGGACTGAAACATTAAAGGGAGAGTTTATGAGCGTCAGGCGCAGGAGGAAACACTTCCTCTGGAGATGGCTGCAGGGCAGCTCACAGCTGTATGAATGCACAGCATCCAGGAGGCAGAGAGATGAATATCATGCTTCTGAATGCACAATGTAAAACACGGGCCAACCTTTGTGACAGTTTTTAAACAAAAACAGCTGTTTCTTCTTTTCATTAAGGTGCCATCTTTCGAGCTTGTACACCATTAGAAACTGCGGATCCTCTCCTCTCCTGAGGGTTGGAATAAATCCTCCTGATTGAGAATTCAAGACTCTGAAAACCAGAGTCCTCCTAGTGTCAGTTTCTTGTTCCTGTTCTCAGCCTCTCTCTCTCTCTCTCTCTTCTACGGCTCAAACATCAAATTTCACAGTGAGCTGGGCCACGAGAACTGAACTGGAGCTTCACTGTTCGAGTGGAAATGAACACATGATGGTGAATCCTCTGTGAATCAACATGTGGGCTCATCTGACTCCCTCACAGAGGAACAGAATCATTTCTCTCTTCACACTTTATCTTCAATGTGTCATGACAGCCGTTCAAATCACTTCTTTTAACCAATCATTCAGACCCAGCGGTGGTAAATACTTGGTTCTGATTGGTCCAAACCCGGGGCACACAGTCAGTAGGCTGTGTTCTCTCTCAGTCTCCTATCATCAGGATTCAGATTGTCTTAAATGATTCTCTGTGAATAAAAAAAAAAAACAAAAAACAATCAAATCTGTGGGAGAGAAAGAAAGGAAGCTGACACAAAAGAGACATCTACATGTTTTATTTCTCCATTTGTCTTTTGGGAAAAATAGTCTGAAGATTTCTTTTTAAAATGCAAAGACTAAAGTATGACAACTATCTAACGTGTGTGAGGAGAAATGTGTAAAAATATAACATCTAGCTGTAAAGTGGGTAATATCTGGAGAGATGAGGTCCTGGTTCAGAGCTCAGACACTCTGACATCTCTCTGACTGTATCAGCATGCTGTGTGATTCACATCATGTTTAAATTGAAAAACACAGTTTGCTCAGGATCATAAATATTGTGTTGGATGGTCTAAAATGATCTAAAGTCACACACAGCAGCAGGCGTCCGCTGTAACCCGCTGGAAAAGGAGAGAAAATCATCCCGTTTGTCACGTTTATTCGCTCGCCGGTTGCAGCTGTAAACTGCTGACCAAACACTTCGAGCACGTTTAGCTTTTCAGGACTCATTTTAAAAGCCCTCAAGTTGTGCCACTGTTTAAATAGCAGGATCGATACACATCCACAGTGATACTCAGTGTCTGCGTGCTGCTGCATGTGTGGGACCATTACAGCCAGGAGTCACGCAGGGGTCACATAGGGGTCACGAGGCATTGTGGCACTGTGCTGCAGAGGAACCCAATGAGGTTTTTATTCAGTTATTATTCTCCACTGCTTCACTTCATCAGCCCAGTGATTCAATTTAGTACAAAGAAATTACAACAGACCATTTCTGAGCAGAGAGAGTCAGGCTTCTAGAGAAAATGGTCTAAATGGATGCATGACACACAGGGAACATGCATGATTACAGGGCCATTCAAGAATCACACACAACCTGTGCATCTGAAGAGAGCCTGACCTCAAGTCCATGCTCCTCCATGATAGGGCTGACATACTTAAAACATGATTAACAAGTGAGGGTACAGGGGATCAGCTGGTTAAAGCTGGTCGACCTCTTTCTGCTGCTGTGCTTTGAATCTCTTTGACCTTCGTATTTCCTTTTTATTTCATTCTTGAGACAGAGAGTCCTACGAGCTTCAAAACAGCCTGTTAGCAAGACGCCACAAATCTTAACAGTATAATAACACTCATCAACAGTTTTATTCTGTCACACAGGGACAGAATATCCTTTTTGATGACAGTTAAAGTCAGTCATGTAGAGAGCTCACATACAGTCCACATGACAGGATAGAGAGGTCACGTTACCTCTCATCATCAACGACAGACTAACGACTGACTAATGACTGACCGACAACTGACCAACGATGTCTGTGTTTGAATGTGACCAGTCGGTGTTTGTGCGGAGCTGTGATGGAGAGCAGAGCACAGAAACATGGTGGTGAAAAAAATCTTTCACCGACTGCATTTTTAGTTTAACCTCTTTATTTTCATTAACGAGGCCAGCTATCGTCTCTCTCTCTCTCTCTCTCTCTCTCAATAATTTAATTACTCAGTATTTCAGTCTCAAAAAAAGCTTTCTTGGTATGACAAACATATGTATACATTACCAAAGCAAGTGTGACATGGAACAATGTTGAGAACACTACAGATGTGCAGCAGCCATATAGTGCAAAAAGAATAAAATAAGAACAAAAAAATATAAATAAGAATAAAACTAAACTGTCTCTGTACATCCAACATATAACACAAATACAAAAGTTAACTTACAAGTGTGAGCTAAAAGGTTAGAAAGCATTTATTTATACATTCACTGTGAAGGAGGGTCCTGGTCCTTGCTCTGGTCTGCCCCCCCCCCCCCCTCTCTCTCTCTCTCTCTCTCTCTTCTTACAAATTCAAATTCAAAATAAGCTTTATTGGCATGAAGTTTATGAATTTATTTATTGAAGAAACATGTTGCCAGTGTACAATAAAAATGATTAAGAATTAATCTACATATCTACAATCTAACACAGTTATATTTGATTTTTTTTTTTAATTAATATCAAGAGTAATGAATAATAACAATGACAATAAACAAAAAATAACAACAATAATCATATAATCAAGCAAAAATAAATGAGTAATAAATAAAATTAATAAAACAAATAATAACAAATAATAATTAAAAAATAACAATGATCTACATGGATTACATGAAACAGCCTGATACTGTTGGAATATTTTAAGCCTGACTCTTTTACAAACTTAAATAAAATGTGGATTTGATGAGCCTGAGGAAAGTTGTTTCGTGAGATTTTGAGCATTTTTTTCTTCCCGTTTGTTCTTAATTATGTGGTTTTATATTTGTAACTAAAGTATTTTACTCACTCCAGCTTGGAGTGACTCCACCACGTGCTCAGAATCCAGCCACACTTGATGTGATGTCTGAATGCGAGCTTGATCAAATATGTAGACTTAGTTTTAATGTTGATGTTCTCCGGCAGAGACTGTCGCTGACATTTTCCGGCAGCTTTATGGCCCACATTACCGATTTATAGTCTGTGTGAAATGACAGACGTAACACATTCTCCTGCCATCACTCTGCATCTGATATTCAACCTGACATTTTGTTAGTAACCTTAAATCTCTGCTGGATTCTGGGATTCTGTGTTATCACTGGATATATGTGCTAATGTCTTTCACACACAGTTTGTGCTGCTTCCTCCTCCTGTGTGGGATCACGCTGACCTACAGCTCTGTAATGAATTGGAAAAAATGGAGCAAAAAGTAGCTGTGATAGGTAATTTCCTGCAAAAGGTTCATGCTCTGGTGTTTAACTGATAGTGCTGCCAAAAAATCAGCACTTGGGTATGAAACAGGAAGGGTAAGACAGAAAGGCTCCCTTTCTTTACACCTTTCAGATATCAAAAGAAGATTAAGGATAAAATGAAGGGTAGATGCTTTTTAATCTGTGTTTTTAATGACCTCCTTCAGCCATATGGCTCTGATAGGAAGCTCTTTATGTCCTCCACTTGTTTACCCACACGGTAATTGATGCCCTTCAGTCTTGTCATCTTGTCAGTTGCTGTATCACTATGCCTCCCTGCACAGTGTGATTAGAGATGGAAAAATACTGAGTGGAAGGAACGCTCTCAAGAAATCAACAAAAAAAACACATATATTAATATTAAGCAGAGTGTTGGGCTGAAGTTACCCCAGACGAACCTGCTTAGCAGCAGCATGAATACGTCATGGGACTGAAGGAGCCTGTATGACCCTGAAGGAGCCTTAAAGGAGCTGCGTCCTTACCATGACGTCTTGTTTCTCGTGCTGCACTCACACAGAGCAGCTGTTTCACTGGATCGACGGGATGCTAAAGTTTCCTCCAGCTCACAGATCTATCATGTTCAAACTGTCATATTAATTGGTTCGGCTTAACTGAGCTGGATCTGCAACATTTCCTGGATGTAAATTTTAGCCTTTGACTTTGATGTACTCAGGTGTGACTTCCAATTACAGCTGGCGGGTTTCAGAGGGTTTCAGTGCCGTGAAAGAGCGTTAGCAGATGCAAAGATAAATGAAAGAGCGTTTGCCTTTTTCAGCCTCCAAAGAGAGGATATTAATGTTTAAAATATTCTTAAGTGACTCTGACTAAACTCTGGGATCGTTCTGCTCCAGGTTCCTCTCTCTCTCTCTCCCCTACCGCTGTCAGTAAATGACTCTGACAGCAGCACATTTCTTCTCGGTGTGAGCGTGTTTAGACTGCCTGTTTTTGTAGTGGCAACATCAATACTTGAATATTGAGGGCAATTGTGATCAAATTGAATGAGTGTAGCCTCGAGTGCTCTCATCAGCTCATCCAAAGGCGAAACAACAAACAAGAAAAGAACAAAACAAAAAGAAAATCGACTCTCAGTGGAGAGGCAGACTGCTGTGGTTTTATAAGAGCGCAGATGAGACATTACGTAAGGATTTAATGTTTGTACTGTATATTTAAGGGACAGTAGTGCTTTAACTTCTCTGAAGTTACAAAAAAAACAATCATCTCCTTTGAGGCTCCAGTTTGAGATATGATTGCTTCCACTTCCACTTTGGACTCTGTTCTCTTAAAAATAGACTCAGCTCCGGCTCGCTGTTCTGGACTAATGATGCTACAGCATCCAAACATCCCCACAGTTTCCCCCCTCGCCGTGGTGCTTTATTTCATGATGTTTTATGTCTAAAGGGCGTCTGAACACAGCTTCAGATCTCAGCACTGCAGTCTGGTGATGTGGGGGAGGAGGTACCTGGCTCGTCCACTGATGGAAGTGGAACAGTCTTTAGGGGATCTCTGGGACAGAGCAGGAATCAGGTTTTGATCAGGACCAGCTGTCACTTCTGTCCTCAACAGTTCTGTTAAAGCCCAAATTGCTGCACAGATATAATGGTTCGTCTTTTAACAAACAGGAGTTTTAATTAGTGTGCGGAAACACGGTTTACCTGATCGTACAGCTTCATGAAAGGATCCAGATCCAGTCCAGATTCATTCCTTCATTTCTTTAGGACGCCATCATTCGGCCTCACTGTCATGTTGAATTAAATATCATGAACATGAGTTTGTGTTGGTGTGATGATGAACATTAACGTTCTGAACACTGGAGCTGGTGGTTTAGCAACAGGGAGCTTCCAAAGCACATCTGAAAAACATGCTAACCATTAATGGGTTAAAAATGATGCGGATTAGACTCCTGAAAGGGTGAGCAGGGCTCTCTCTCTCACCCTGATGGCTGCTGCTCACAAGACCTTACTCCTTACTTAAGCTCACACTTCATTTTGAGGGTCTGAGAAGAAGATGCATGTTTATGGCAGCTAACTCAGCAGCTTCAGTTGTGTCTGGAAAGTCATATTTTGAAGCTTGAGGCTCCAGATCTTAAGACCAGACTGGAGTGAGGAGATGCTGCAGGGTTTTGCATGGAGACCCCGTACAGAGAGGAGGAACCCCCCCCATCCCCCATGGAAGGATCCTTCTGCTGGACTCTGTTGTAAAGGTCAGACTGAGAGAAAATAGAGACCATCTCTGCACCTTTACTGAGACTAATCTGATCACGGGGACTGGCAGCATCTCTGGATTTGTTTTGCACTTTAACCGTAAAAACACAATGCCTCCCACTCCCGCACAGACCCACTAAGACCCTTTGCTGCGGCCTGTGGGCTCGTTTATGTGTGCCAAACATGTATGCATATCCACTTGTTGAGAGTCGAGTGCGGAGTGACTCATCTCTTCCTCTCCTCGGTAAAGCAGAATCTTTGTTCTTTGTAATCACCAACATGTCACTCAGGGTGTAGGAACGGATTATTCACTGCGAGCTGACCACACTGTGTCTCACTTCAAATGTCCTGACTGACTGTTGGTGATGAATAGCTGCTTACTCCCTCCATTGATATTTGAAGCAGACTCAGAGTTTCACCTCAGTACAATTACCTTTTGTTATCAGCCTGCTGTGACAGCCAAGGCTCGGGGTTAGTGGGAAAATATCCAAACATTTATGAAAGAATACTCACACATGAAATTGTCTGTAGCCTTTTATCTTTCATCATTAATTTTCTAAAGCTGAATGAAATCTGTTCCCTCTGAAAAGGCGATGATTCACTCAGAAATATTGAGGGGAAACAGAAAAATGACACATTTCTCCTCTTCACACCTCGGTGTCTTCGTATGTTTCTCAGGAGTTTGGGTCACAGCAGTGGAGCTGGAGTCCTTCATGGAGCTGTCTTCAACGTGTTCTTTCTGTGAATGTATTATGAGTGGATGTATTATGAGTGGACGTATTATGAGTGGACTCTTTTAGAGTAACTGATTGTATTTGACGTGACATGGAGGAGGCTCGCGTGGACTGATCCTCTGCAGCTGAGCCGTGATCAATCCAAATGAGCGACTGCGGGGAGCTTTTATTTTCTCTGCCAGACTTTATTAGGGAGAACTTCTCTACTCTGGAGACGTTTCCTCTCCAAACAGCTTGGACCTATTAGTATCTGCGATGTAGATCAACGTGATCCCTCACCTCATCATCCCTTTAAAAGACCCTGATCTCTGCTCTGACAGCCGACTGAAACATGTTCCTGAGCACGTTTGTCTCTCTGCAGCGGGCTCTTCAGGCGGAAGGAGCGCTGATTATCTGCGGGGATTAGTTTCTGTCTTAACAAACAGAAAGATTTGCTGTGATTTGGTGCAGCTTGCTCTGAATGATGAGTCCACCTTTAAAGAGACGGCTGGACATGCTGCGGTTTGTGAATTTTTATGTGGAGTGGGTGTGAAATGAAATTTCTCCACTTGTGCTGAGGTCATGTTCTCTAAGTCAGGTAGGAAATGTGTTTTAAAGGTTGATTTTCTACATTTTTATTCCTCTGTTGGATGGGATAATGTTTCTGCTTCGCTGGATGGAGTCTGTTCACACTTTTAGGAATAATCTCGGTTTAATACCTTATAACAGTCACATTCAGCTGTTAGCCCATCAAAGATAAATCTTTGTTGTCTTCCTCTTATGGAACAAATCTCCAATGTGAGGCTCACTTCTTGTGTATTGCAATGCGAGGAAGCGAGTGTCACGTTGACAGTCTGAGGCAGTAAACAGCAGATGGTTAGCGGGGCCTCTTTAGCGCTATGGATTTCATTTACCTACCCACCTGAATGACCCGTGTGCAGACATGCAGCTGATGCACAGACTGAATAAAAAACAGAAAAGGTGGAGTTTGCTCCTGTTTATTCCAGATCCCACACACTATGAGGCCATAGGAGTCGTTCACCCAGCACAGAGAAATTAGCTCGTTTATCAGCATTTTGATTTCCGCCTCACCTCGCCGTCCTGCTGACATTTTAGACGCACATGATCCATGACTGATTCCCAGTCAGAGCAGAAACACAACGAAGCATTAAGCACGTGCAGTTTCTGTTGTTTTCTAATGAAGTGTTGGATGATTAGCATCGAGCCCAAACAAGGACGATAGCTTCTGACGTTAAGGTAACCTTGAATATCGTATATCTGTCCCGTGGATTGGATATGCTCCAAAGATGCACGTCGCATTAGCAGAGGCGCTGTAGCTCATGTCCAAACAGTTTGAAGGTGATTTCCTGATGTTATTTGTTACCGTATGCACGCGCTCTGTGATCACCAGCTGCTCTTTGGAGCTCAGTCAAAGACTGAAGTCCTTGAAAGGTTAAAAAAAAATCTTTAGCCATTTATTACTGTAAAAGAAGAAGTGTAGAAAGAGATGGATTATAATGAAAACTAATACTCTTTCTGGTCACTATACTATCTGTAGATATGTTTAATATCCCATTACAGACCCAGGAGTAAGCACAGTTCTTAGTGTCAAGAGACAAACATAATCCAGAGGGAAATTACCCATCAGGAAGGCAATACTGTTACTGAGATGCAATTACCAGGCCACTTGTGAGACTTTCAGACCGGCATCCATGGGTGCACGGCGGTGTGTGAGGGGGGTCGATATGTGCAGTACAGCTCTTATGTTTTGCAGAGTAAATTGGATTCTTTGCTGGAGAACAGTTAATTTAGAATATGTCCAAGATGCAAATGATTGATGTGACTATATCGTTACAACTGTAGGTTTGGGGTGCAGGGGGAAAATAGGGGAAGGAGGGATGGAGGGAAATAGCTTTCAGAGCCGAATTCAGATTTCTGAATTCATTTGGATTTTGTCCAGTTGTTCGTACATTAATTCCTGAGCCAGCATTACTTAATTTTGGGGGTTTCGTACTCAGATTTTCTCTCACTTTACACTATATTGTCCCCTCCTGAGCTCCTGTTTGTGAGCCGTTAAATACACGGTGCGTCTCACAGAGGATTTAATGTACCAATTTAGCTCTGAATCACATGCCTACAAACAAAGAGAGGAGTGCGGATTGGAACGAGCATCAGTGTAAACATTTGATAAGGATTTGCTCCAGGCGCATGCTATGCTTTATTATTGATATGAAAATAGAAACTGTGGAAACAAGCCCTGCTGCTGTGCATGGGAGAAACTCTGCACTGTCGCATCCTCATGTCGATGGGAATATTTGTGGCGATGGCGAACGTCTCCCTGATAAATTTCTGAGGTGTGGGCAAACGCTCCTATTGTACTGTAAATCACTGGACCTGATAATGAATCTGCCCCTGACCCTCCACACCGTGCACAGAGAAGAGAAGAAAAGAGCCGCCTGTGCCCGCTGGATTGGAAGTGTGCATGCAGAAAGAATAAGAGTGTGCGCCATGCATGCATAATAAATGTATGACAAAACAATACCCCAGGCGCCTGGTATTAATGATATGCAGCGCACTCATTATTAAAGTTCCCAAACAGCTCCTGGAGTAACACAGATGGAGTCAATTAAGCAATGAGCATACTTGCTTTGCCTGCCGTTTCATCTCCTTTCTTTTATCTCTGGAATATTACTCCCTGGATGTAATTAGCTGTATGTTTCTCTGTGCTACATAATGTCCAGTGATAATAACAGCTATTTTCACTTGTAATTTCAAATAATGCACTGATAATAAATGTAGCTCATTTTCCCATGGTGTCCTTGGGTATTTCTTTTGCTTGGAGAGAGAGGTGTGGAGGAGAAAGCGCGCTAAGCTGATCTTTTTCTCTCTCTCCTGTTTGTGCTCCAGAGACCTGATGCCTTCGACGCTGGAGGGCCAGATCACCATGGAGAAGACACCCAGCTACTTTGTGACCAACCATGCCCCTAAGCGCATCCACACCATGGCCAGGGACATCAAGCTGATCATCGTGGTGCGTAATCCTGTCACCAGAGCCATTTCAGACTACACGCAGACTTTGTCCAAGAAACCAGAGATCCCTACCTTTGAGGTTCTGGCTTTCAAGAACCGGACGCTGGGTCTTATAGACGCCTCCTGGAGCGCGCTGCGGATCGGGATATATGCTCTCCACTTGGAGAGCTGGATGCAGTATTTCCCTCTTTCCCAAATGCACTTTGTGAGCGGGGAGAGGCTCATCGTGGATCCCGCTGGGGAGATGGCCAAAGTTCAGGACTTCTTGGGCCTAAAACGGATCGTCACGGACAAACACTTTTACTTCAATAAGACTAAAGGATTTCCCTGTCTGAAGAAGCCCGAGGACAGCAGCACTCCCAGGTGCCTCGGCAAATCGAAAGGAAGAACTCACCCTAAAATCGACCCGGATGTGATCCGCCGGCTGCACAAGTTCTACAAACCCTTTAACATGATGTTCTACCAAATGACCGGCCAGAACTTTGAGTGGGAGCTGGAGGAGGACAGCGAACCTCACAGCTCTCAGGACTAAGACGCAGACTGCGGCATGGCAACGGCTTCAGCCACACCACCAGCCTTCAAAAATCAAACTGTGTGTCCCTCCGTCTGCAGAGAGAGAGCTCGAGCACGCCAACCAATCATGGCTGTCTTTGCTGTGTCTGTATCCATTAGCAAAAGTTTACTGAAAACGCTTTTCTCTCCTTCAATACTCATGTGGTTGATGATGGCAAGTCGTTATTGTACATACCAAACATAAAATATATTTATATTTGTGAAAGGAGATGATTTATTCATTTTGTTTTTAAAGCAGAGAGCTGATATCGATCCTGTCAACGATGGCGATGCATGCGATGAGTTAAGTGTCCTTACCTCATGAGCCCTGAGGGCAGATCTGCCTGTTTTTCTCCCTTTACTTTCCTGCAGTTTGTTGCCCTCACTCCCACTCACCAGCACTCACTACAAATGCAGATCCCGTTTCGACGTATGAGGCCATGAAGAGCTCTGTATCACCCTGAGAATCACAGACGCACAGTCCAGTGGTCTTCTGACATGTGCTCATCCCTTCGTTTGTGGAGACAATCCTTTCCTTTGTGTCAGTCTGAGTTTACCAAAGTGTTCATTTCCTCTGTGTCACTCCTCTGGTTGCTCTGCACTCATTAATTGCTCACATATTCAATAAGAGAGCTGATGTACAGTCAGTCAATAATTGGATTGTTTTCGCTGCATAGCTGCACATTAGCATACTGATGACCGCGCGCTCAGACGTGCTGCAGTATCAGTGCTTTTGGCATAATTTAACAAATGAATCCATGTTCAACAACTATCAAGGGTTATCAAAACAATCCGCATCTTGACAAAAAGAGTTTCCAACTGTCCGTTAATTCCTGCAGTCCTTGACTGTTTTCCGGCGACCCTCGGCGTGTCGCAGTAATACATGTCAACGAGGGTGAAGAACAACAGGAGCGAGCAGAAGTTTGTTAAGCAACATCTGCTGCCACGCGCTCCTCTGTCGTTAGAGATTAATGACGTGTTAAATAAACCGCTGCTGCTGGAACAATGTCAATGTCAGAGCGAATCTGCTGTGAAGGAACAGAGCTCCAGACATGCCCAGGTAGATTACAGAGCCATTACTGCGTGTGCTTAACCTGAGTGAGATGATGTGTGCTGTAACCAGAGGCTGCCTCCCAAACACTAACAGGGTCTTTCTGCTGTGAAATGCTCCTTTATTTTTCATTCTGCATAACGCGCTGTGCGTCTGTTTGTTGTCTCTGGACTTTTCATCAATTGAGACAATCAATACAGTCAATGAGTCAATAAATACAGTCTGCTCCACACCACTGCGTGCTGCAGCTATGATGCATTGCTCTGTTAATCCTCCTGTTCTCCGGCCATGGATGGCTGGATTGGTTCGCTCTCTGCAGACCTCTCTGTCACCCTGGGGAGGCCCGGCACCAGCAGCTACTTACACAGAGCCATTGATTCAATCAAAGTAAGCACTATACTGCTCTTTGTAGCGCCAAAGCTCAACACTTCGCTCAGAGTCTCACTCTCTGAGTCACTGCTTTCACCTCTGTTCTCTCTCTCTCTCGCTCTTTCTCTCTCTCTCTCTGTCTCTCCCTGTAACCAGCAGTAAAAAAAAAATATTTGCTGCTCCATGTTGTAATCATATGTTCAAGAAGTGCTTTAATGCATCTATTAGTTTATAATTTTCCTGGGAACACATATAATCCAGCTTCCTAAGCAGTCAGTCCCTCCTTCTTGGTGTAGAGACCCTCAAAGAAATCCTCAGAAGGCGCCTGACGCTGTTATTAAGCACATGAGGACTCCATTCTCCATCTATGAATATGCACTCTGCTGTCATTTACATTTCCAGGATCACACACGCGAGGGAATTCCCTGATGTTGAAGCTGGGACTCAACCTCTCATTAGCAGAAACTCACAGCACCTCTCTCTTTTGTAGCTCTTGCAGGTTTGGGAGCAGGCAGGTTGTGTCTGTGATACTTCCCTCGGAGAGTTTCGTCTCATGAAAGACACGCTAAACTGTCCTTCATGTGTGTCTCCCGCTGCGGATCGTGCCGAGTTACGTGGCTTCTGAATCAAGTGAAGACGATGATGAAGACGCATTGCCCTCCTCCTCAACCTGTCACTGCTTCAGGGCCACCATTTCAAAATAAAAGCACACATTGATTTGTGACTGTTTGAAGAGTTAAAACAGTTACTCACGGTAAAGATATGATCATTCCAGGCTACAGGGACAAGTTTGAAAGGAAATACAAGAAACAATGTTTGCACATGAAATATTAATGAATATATATTTTTTAATTGTTCTGACCATAAAGAACCAGGAGTACTGTTAAACATGTACATTAAGGTAAGTCTGGCTGAGTAGTTGAATGATGCATGTACAAAGGCTGTTTCTGCATGTTACCCCCCACCTCTGTCCTCTCCTCTCTGAATGAAAACCCCAAAATGGTACTTTATAGGTAAAAGGTACATTAGGGGAACGGTTGTATTACATCTTATGGCCTCCTGTGACTCCAAAGTCTGAATTTGGCAGCAGCACAACTTGCTGAGAGGACATTTGGAGCAGGTTTGAGAAACTGAAATCACAGAGTGTTAGTCAACAGCTCTGAAGAAACTGGAAAACAACAACAACAACAACAACAATAATAATAAAAGCTGAATGTAAGATAAATGGGTAAACTCCACCAACAATAATCTTTGTAATCCCAAATGAAATTACTTATAAACCCGACTGAAACTATCTACACGGAGTCAGATTCTTACACTCAGTCGTAGTTTCTCCTTTCTTCGTCTTCAGCTGGAAGACAAAGCAAAGCATCCAGCGTTTGTCAAGGACGCCCTGTACACTGATGTATGAACACTTCGAGATACTCAATCTAAAGACTAGACCATCAGTGTGCTTTGTTTCATCAGAGAGACCCGCGTCATTTACATAATCTGCTGTATGTCTCTATGAGTTTAAGAGCTGCCCTGAGTCCTGCTATCATCAGTTCCAGTTCCTCTGCTCCACGATGGGAATCCACAATCCCAACAGGCTCATTCTCAACCTCTCCATACAGGAACTCAAATTTGATTCATATGTGCAAATGCAAACTTCAAAACCCCTCTTCTACTTAAAGATCCAAGTTCTAAGTAAGAGTTCAAGAAGGAAGCTGAAATGAAGATCCGAGAGTCAGATGAAGAGGTCAGAAAAAAAAGAAGTCCAGCTCTTATCACCTGTTTCACCTCCTCTGTGGTGTTCACCATGATCTCTGTTAATGAGCCGCTATGTTTAAAAACAGTCTCAGAGAAGAGACACTCACAGCCATCATCTAATCACCAATTAAAGAGTCATCAGTGAAAGATAAACCTGTTGATAATGCAGACCAATAAATGAGGCATTCATAATTAATGTATGTTTAATGAAATCAGTGGAAAATCACATCGACCGCTCACACTGTGCTGTGATAATGAGCGCTAATCCACTGCAGCTGAATACTGTTAACCCAGAATACATCATGATTTACTGATCCTAATAGCAGCAGTAACATTAAAAACAACAACAACACCAGCAAAAACAACACCAGCAGCAGCAACAACAAAAACAGCGGTGTGCACTAATCTGCTGCAGCTGAATACTGTTAACCCAGAACACATCATGATTTATTGATGCTAACAGCAACAGAAACAGTAAAACCGATAGAAGTGTACTTTGGGTTGTTGAACATTAAAGTTGAACGTTCAGTGGGACTCCTTTGACTGTGAAATGAAACTTCAACACTTGGCTCTAGAGGCCTGTACTATGAAGCTGGTTTTTCTCTTAGCAAGGTAACTTCAGGGTTAACCTTGGATTTTCTGTACTACGAAGCTGGTTCACTTCTTGCTAGGATAAATCACCATGGTAACTTGTGCTGAACAGCTAACCTGCTCCGGAGCAGGTTAAGATCTGGATAAGAGATCAACCAGTATAAAAACACCTCCTAAATAATCAGCTGTCTCTGAAAATTCACCTAGCCATGCTTAGGAGATCCTGTCCACGTTGGTGCGAGGATCATGAGAGGAGCGCTCAGTAGAGAAAGAGTTTTTAAGGAGAGATGCAATCCTTCCCTCAAGAGGTTCAGATTTTCATCAAATGGACTGCGCAACATTTGTCAGCTGATGGAGCCATAAATAAATAAATTCCCTTGATTTCATCCAAACATCAGAGACGGTGTGAAGAAATAAAGCCTTGTCACTGACCGCTTTGAAGGATGTTTTTGTACTTGTTCCCAATTCTGTTTAGCTCCACTGTTTGCATCTTAAATAATGATGTTAATACTAATGGTCACAGATGGCATAACTGCAAAAACATGAATTTGTGGAACACACAACTACTTGGGAATTGAGGAATTAAAACTGATTTTATTTATTAATATTCCAACACAAAACGCACTCATGCCTCAGAAGAACTAAACTAAAGGAAGGACACTGAGGAAGAGCTCTGCTCCAAACATCTGTGCTGTAATAAAGTTAAACTGAGTGATCAGAGTTGCTGTCTGTTTATATTGTCCCATGAATTATTACTGTTTAATCTATTGATTAACACATTAACAGAGTCAACAGTTTTCTGCCAGCATTCCTTCCTGGCTTTTGCTGCAGCAGCAGTGTTGCTTTTGTCCTAGATGATGTGTTTAAATTCATATTTCTAAAGATTAACTGTCTGCTCCTCCATGGTAAAGTAGGCTGTTCTGCAGGGGTTCTCTTGTTTCTCAATGTTTATGATTGGTCAGACGCTGCAAACTCCACCCCTTTTATGTGAGCGCGCTCTGATCAAGACTGGAAAACCCTGGATTCACTGAGCGAGTTGATATCCAGCTTCATAGTACTGCTTATCAGGATTGCGAATGTCTCATGATGTCAACCCAGGTAACAAAGAGATCCTGGTCAGTGAGTTTGAACCCAACAAGCCCTCTAAAAAAATTAAACAACATTATTCCAAGTCAGTAAATTCATCTTCTTGTGGATTTTAATCAAAGGGAATAACATGAAACAAGAGTTATATGATGTATGATTTGTCTGAAGCCTGTTGTGATATCCATGTTTCTTCTGTGTGTGCTGAAACCCTCAAAAGAGGAACTCAGAGGTCCCTCCAAAGAAATGTAAAGACTTTCACACCTTTACATTTCTTTGGAGGGACAAACATGACAAAAGGCATGCTGCATTTCTCTGTTGGGATAAACCAAATACGTCTAAATCTGCTCCTCTGGTGTCCTGCAAACGTTTGATCCATCCTATTAGTCGACCAGCTCCGTATCTTGCTGGCACCTCGTGCGGCACATTAACTATCCAGAAGGATCAGATTGAGGATCAGAAAGCTGAAGGACAGCCGGCCTGGAGGAGCAGGACGGAGTGTCTTGGCCGGAGAGCGGGGATATGTCATGACGCCCAGCGCTCCTCCTGCTGGCAGAAAGGCTCTTTAAGGTGTTCCTCTGTCACCTTGAATCAAGGGCCGTCATACAGCCCAGTGGAGAGACCGGGGCCATGGTGTCAGATTTTCTCAAGGCCTTGTGAAAAGAAGACTGTAGAAAGAGGACACCTGAGAAGCAAGAGAGTGTGCTGTGTGTTGGCTTGTATTTACAGATATTAAAGACGTATTTTTATTTTATTTAACCTTTATCAAGATAAAAAACCCAATGAGATCTAAATCTGTTTTTCAAGGTTGACCTGGCCAAAAGGTCAGCAGCACACATCATAATAATCATTTGTTACAAGAATAGGTCAAAGAACAATAACTTAGAAGTAAAATACAGATAAAGTGCTAACAATTCTATCACAATACAAGTTCATGAACACTGATACTGGTCCATAGTCCCACACTTTTCATTTAGTATGGAACAAAAGGCTCCAAAAGAAATGAGTTCAGTCAGATTTAGGTCTGGAGAGCACCCCATGCAGAAGGGGCTGCAAAGCTGAATGCTTTCATTTCAGTCCTAACATGAGGAACATGCATATGAATGATGTCCCCAGAGTGCAAGGCATAAAGGGTTACAGTTCCCTGTTTACATGACAACGTTACACAACGTTACACAGCGTTACACTCAAAAATGCAAAAATGCAGAGAGAAAAATTTGTCTTTACATGGGAATGCTGAGGGACTGAAAATGCTGTAGTTTGCATAACAGACCTGTAGGTGATGCTATATCTGTAGAGTCTTTTGGTAGCCCTCCGCCCAAGAAGAGGTGGGCTGATCATCTGGTGTATATATTAAATGTGTCTTATCTAAGTGCAGAAGTAGAGCAACAGATGCACCATTTTCTTGAAAGGCAGTCCGCATATTGAGCAGCACAAGCACAAAATGGAATTCTGCCATTGAGCCATTGCTGTTTTCCGGTTTGCACATGGCAATTAAAAAGTTCCAACAACTAAAGGGTAATGTGCACTCACAGGGCGGAGCATGAGATCAGCATTTCCACAGAAAACTCTTGCTTGCTGTTTACACAGCAACAGAGGCTGCAGCTTATCAGAAGAAATCACATTTTAGGTTGGTTAAAATGCCATTTCCGTGTAAATGAGAGGCCCAAATGTAACAACACCTTTGTGCTTCATTCTAAATCAGTTGTCATATAAATGGCCCCTTAGAAGAAGAGTGCAGAGGTAAGAGTGAAACACTGAAATTGTCTCACTTTTATATATTTGTCTGTTCATAATCCACAGTTTAAAATGAGATTATCAGCAACAAAATGGGTTATTACCAAATGCTGTATCTCAGCGTCTGTAATTGATCTGTTTACGGCTCATAGACCTAGACCAGTGTCATAGACCCACATCTCTATGAGAATAGAATAGAATAGAATAGAATAGAATAGAATAGAATAGAATAGAATAGAATAGAATAGCAGTGCTCTCCAATCTGTGCATCCAAAGCAGTCCCCCAGAGCCTCACCAGCCTCAGATGTCCATCTCTTGACTGTGAGGGTAGCTGCAGGCTGCCCTCAGCACACAGGGTCTACAACAAGTATGCAGGAAAACCATACACTATATGACACTGACACACAGCAGATCAAGTGTTTTATTCTCTCTGGTTGGACAGTTAACAAACTCTGTAAACCTAGTCAGGTGGGAGGAGAGGGTTACATGACTGAAGTCTCCTGATATTATTATGAGAGCCTCTGGATTGCCTTTGCACCAGTATGGCATCCCTGGAAACATTTCTTTATCTCAGCTGGAATGGGGTGATATCCTCCAGATTTGATCCATTGTAGTGCAAGAAGCTCCTCTCTGAATAAACTCCTCCCCACAGACATACCCATTAGAAATAATCTAAAAATGTAAAAGTATATAGCAAAAACAGAGTAATCATTGAGAGCTGCCAGACTTTTACCAGAAGAAACGTTCTCTGTGTGATGCTTATTGCTCCGAGCTGGCTGCACATCAGGCCATCAGTCCCACAGGTTTCTTTGATCAGCAGAGGAGGGCTGATGGGATGTGTGCAGTCTGTCAGTTTGTGGATTTTCAGCCATCTCAGGCAAGTTGTGGAAAGTGATAAACATTAAGGGAATAAAAGTAGAAAAGTGTGAAAATTGCAGAACTGAGCTTCATGAAATTCTTTCTATATTAGTTTATGTAAATGGTATTGGAGACGTGCCCTCTGCAGGCTTTAAGAGCAGGCCTCCAGCAGCCCACGTCAGACTTGGATGCATTTGGATTCTTATCCAGAAGCCAAGCCTCGTGTTAATGAACAGAGTCAGGGACTTCTCAGTTGGCTGAAGGACGGGGAGATATATTTATGAGCTGCTGGAAAATCCAAGCCAGAGGACAAATAAGCAAACAGCAATGTCATAAAGTGGTATATTCTGAAGCTGCTTTTTCTAATGTGAGCAAATTCAGCATCACAAACAAGCCGAGTGTTATCAGGATGAGCTGAGCTGTTTGTTGAAAACACTGATGAGAAAAAGCTGTGAAGAAACAAATGATGCTTCATCTCAGAAACGTGGATCTCAACAAACATTAAAAAATGGGAAACATTTGCATAACTGAGGCATTCTGATTCATAAAGAGGCTGAAAACAAATCCTCATATAAAGCAGAGTAAAATACGAGTCTGGTGTCAGACAGCTTAGAGACTTTATGGCCCACATCGGGAGAAGAAATGATAATTCGAAGACAGAAGCAGAATGTAAAGAAGGAAAATTAAGCCATAAAAAAATGTTGCATTTTTTAATCCTCTCAAAAAGAAATGTTGAGTCAATAAACACTGAATCC